>SKCR01038713.1:0-78391 GCA_019454045.1 Zanthoxylum bungeanum | reverse complement strand
AGTCTAATATGTTATTTATTTTTAAGCATGATTATGTTATTTCTTTATGCATGGTTTATTTATTTGCTTTCGCATTATGAGTTTAATATATGTTTATGTTTAGGTTGTTATTTATTTTTCGTGTTTGATAATTCAACATGCTCATGAGATTATTGTGTGATATCGTATGTTTGCCTTTATGATAACTTACTTTCAAAGCATGCAAACTTAGACGTAGGATTTACTTTCATGAATGCGAACTAGATCTAAGTTACTTTGAATATATATGTTGCGTAGATTCAGTTAAGTTATCGCACAAATCATTTCATTACAAGTGGCATAAGTAAGGGACCATTCTGAACCCAACGGTTTGAGGTATTCCCTTGCGAGGGGTGAGTGCGGCCTTAATCATTTTCCCTATTCACACCGAATGGCGACTCCATTATTCTCCGATTTAGTCCCCCGCGGGCTACTTCGTACTCCCAACTAGGCCGCGAGCCTAGAACAATGTCGTTAAGTTCTATGTCCTACAGTCTGGCGACTCCACTGGGGATAGAGAATCGGCCCCAAAATAATATCTTGTAATGTTTGTGATTTGAGCTTTAGTTAACTGTGTCTACCGTGGGTTGAAGGGGTTTAATTAAAGGCATTATTAGAGTTAGGTAATGGTTTGGTGTCTTCCTTCATTCACTACCTTTCTATAAGGAAAAGCTGTGAAGGCACCTGGATAATCATTTACCTGAAGCTTACCGTGATGGACTAATTTGGAGGACTTATTGTCTATTCCTGTCACCAAGGCGATAAGAGCCTAAGAGGCTTGGGTATTTAAGAGAGTCCGATCTACCCTCCCTCTGGGGAATCTTCAATAAGAAATCCATTTAACAGTTATTCACGCACCATAACTCGTTGGCACGTACCTTAAGGTATAAAAAAAGGTGCGCTCACTTGGTCGCTCGAACCCTTGAGTGGGAAGTCCTAGTTGTGGGCAATCCTTCACCGTCAAGAGCCTTTGTCTACATCCCCGTAATCCCACATGTGAACCATAGTCGTAGGATCAATATAAATTATTCCCTTATGCTTGCATTTAGGACCATCGTCATTTGGATTCAGTTGGACCTTTTGTCATGAGGTATGGGCTTGTTGGGCCATTTAAACTGGGACGAGTCTGTGCTTTATGGCAGTTGGGCCAAAAGTTTCTAAAATACCGATGGGCCACTTTATGTTTGGGCCCCTCATCATTTGAAGTTGTTTAGCCACGTTATCGCAAAAGTGTAAACCTGTTGGGCCTTTTCAACTGGGACAAGTTTGCACCGCGCAATAATATGATTAAATGCTTTAAAATGATAATGGGCCGACTTATATATCTCATACATCGCACGCATCTCATGCATACACGCATCATGTTAACCATTTGTGTCTTAAAAGCCATCATAGATATCTGTTGGGTTGGGGGTAAGAGGGAAGACTCGTCAAAAAGCCGTTAGCAAACATGAACGAATCAGTTAACGAGGGATCTCGTATGGATCAGCTGGAGACTAATCTCACTAAGATCACCGAACAGTTGCAAGCTTTGACCGCCGCTATGGCCAATGATGATGAGACCTCTGTTGTTGACAACGGCAAGCAAACCGATTTATGAGATAGAAAGAATCTTGGAAGTATAGGTCAACAATGGGAAACCTTGGTATCACGACATTCAGAGATATCTGGAACGAGAGGAACTCCCGGAAGAAGTGAGCAGAAAGGACCAGATAGTCATTCAGGAGTTGGCTTCTCAATATATGAGTTTGAAGGGAGGACTATACAAAAGACAAACGAATGGCGTTCAACCGAAGTGTTTAAGAAAAGAAGAAGCTCGAAAGGCAATGGAAGCAGTACTGCCGGTCGAAGTTGAGATACAGTCCATGCGGGTATTAGCAGAAGCAGAGTTATCTGTGCAAGAATGGACCGCGAAGAGATTTGAACAGTTAGCCTTGCTGGGTGAAAAGATGATGAAGTCCTTACATCATATGCAGTTATACGAGAAGGGATTGGCCCGAGCATTCAACAAGAAAGTGCGCCCTACCAAGATCAGAAAGAGTGATCTGGTGCTTAAGCAGTCGACGACAGACCCGGGAGGAAAGTTCAAGCCCAATTGGGAATGACCCTACATAGTCCAGAAAGTAACGGGAAATGGGGCAGTGAGACTGTCAGACTTGGAAGGGAACGAGTTCACCGAGCCGATCAATGTGGACAGATTGAAGCCATATTTTTCCTGAGAAAGAAAAGATCGAGCAGTCGCCAGGAGAACCGGCAAAAGACCTAACCCAACGGAATAGGAAATTCATTCATGCATACATGCATACACGTAACACACTTGCATTCTTCTTTGTTTTGTTTTGTTTTGTTTTGTATTCATAGGTTTCAATGAAGAAAAAGAGAAAGCAGCGATGGCAAGCCAACCAGAAGCAACAACAGTACAATGTTATCAGTTTCAGGAATGAATCAATATCAGTTCAGGAATGAATCCCAAGGTTGAGGCCCATATCAGTGTTAGTTTCGGGGAGGAATCTCAGGGGGCGTAGCCCACATTATCAACGGTTGAAAAGAAGAATTCCAGTGGAGTGAGTAAAAAAAAAGAGTCTTTGATAGTTAGGCATATGTCCGGTGATGACATTGTTTGATGTAAGGTGAAACCTTAGAAACGATGAGTGTGAGATGTGCTCTCGTTCGGCGAGATTACTAGTCGAAGAGATGGCGGATCAATGAATGACTGTTTGCCTAGATGTCCATCCTGGTTTACGTATGCTACGATATATGATGTGGTTGGAAACAAAGAAAAAGTCTCTGAAAAAAAAGGAAAAAAATAGACAACTTATAACCGACAAGCGTGAAGCTACCCATGGGCGAGTATTAGGACCACCATGAGGAGAAATGCTACCTTAAAGGGTAGGTGTGTCAAAAAAAGAGAAAGAAAGAAAAGAGAAAAGAAAAAAGAAAAAAGAAAAAAGAAAGGTCAAAATGAAAAGAAAGAAAGAAAAAAGACGAAAGAAAAGAAGAAGAAAACCATATCATGTTGAGTACAATGAAGTAATCACAGAGTATGATCAAGACATCTAGGTTGGTTAGACCCAATGATCCAATTCTCCGAGACAAAATCATCGAGTTGGCTTACTTAAGGATTAAGCTGCGAAAGAACCTTGGCACACACACACACTAGAAGTCTAGTTCAGATCACTCATTCAGACGAGCAGATTTGAGTGTATTAAGTACTTTGAAGGTTCTCTGGTTTCGACACGAAACATCCGTTGAGGACGAAAATATGTTTAGCTATTAGGATTATCTCGCGAGAGGCAATGCAGCATGTTGATATGCAACATCAGCATCAGTATTAGTTTGAGGGGTGAGGCCCACATCGGTATCAGTTGAGGGGCGAGGCCCACATCAGTATTAGTTGAGGAGCGAGGCCCACATCAGTATCAGTTTAGGGGCGAGGCCCACATTAGTATCAGCTTGGGGGCGAGGCCCACATCAGCATCAGTTTGGGGGCGGGGCCCACATCATTATCAGCTTGGGGGCGGGCCCACATCAGTATCAGTTTGGGGGTGAGGCCCACATCAGTATCAGTTTAGGGGCGAGGCCCACATCATCAGTATCAGTTTTGGGATGAGTCCTAGGGTCGAGGCCCACACATCATCAGAATGCCGGGTATGACACTCCGGGTATGGAGACACAACAGCGACACCTCGGGTATGAGGTTTAACACACCGGGTATGGCACTCCGAGAAATGAGCACGGTTCGAGAATGAACAAAGTCGAGAATGGCACTCCGAGAATGGAGCAAGGTTCGGGAATGAACAAGCCGGGAATGGCACTCCGAGAATGGAGCAAGGTTCGGGAATGACCAAGCCGAGAATGGCACTCCAAGAATGGAGCACGGTTTGGGAATGAACAAAGCCGAGAATGGCACTCCGAGAATGGAGCAAGGTTCGGGAATGAACAAGCCAGGAATAACACTCCGAGAATGGAGCACGGTTCGGGAATGAACAAAGCCGAGAATGGCACTCCGAGAATGGAGCAAGGTTCGGGAATGAACAAGCCGGGAATGGCACTCCGAGAATGGAGCACGGTTCGGGAATAAACAAAGCCGAGAATGGCACTCCGAGAATGGAGCAAGGTTCAGGAATGAACAAGTCGGGAATGGCATTCGAGAATGGAGCACAATTCGGGAATGAACAAGCCGGGAATGGCACTCCGAGAATGGAGTACGGTTCGGGAATGAACAAAGCCGAGAATGGCACTCCGAGAATGGAGCAAGGTTCGGGAATGAACAAGCCGGGAATGGCACTCGAGAATGGAGCACGGTTCAGGAATGAACAAGCCGTGAATGACACTCCGAGAATGGAGCATGGTTCGGGAATGAACAAGCCGGGAATGGCACTCCGAGAATGAAGCCCGGTTCGGGAATGAACAAAGCCGAGAATGGCACTCCAAAAATGGAGCACGGTTCGGGAATGAACAAGCCGAGAATGGCACTCCGAGAATAGAGCACAGTTCGAGAATGGACCACCTCACAGTAACGGTTCGGGAATGGACCACCTCACAGTAACGGTTCGGGAATGGACCACATCACAGTAACGGTTCGGGAATGGACCACCTCACAGTAACGGTTCGGGAATGAACCAGGGGTCGAAGCACCTCACCACCATATCAACTCAGTTCAAAGCAACAGGCAAGTCAGGTGGCAGCTGGCGAGCCAGGTAAGTAAAAATGCATTGCATAAACTTTGATAGGATTGTCATTGTCACACACTGCACAAGTCCCATCAAAGTGGGGGCGACTGTAGGCACTGTATTTTTGCATATAAGTCCCGATGATGAGTCTCACATGGAGACACTACCTCCTTAAATTCTGGAAGTCGCGGGAAACATACGTCGGAAGGGAAGAGTCAAGAATTGACGTTTTTGTTGGATTTAGTTTGCTTGTTTAGCTTCGGGTTCGCTTGTTGAACCTCTGTTTTAAAACACATCATTAGCCCAAACTCCCGCAAGTCACACACCAAGCCCACATATCACCAAACCATACACCAAGCCCACCAAAATGAATCAAGCCCACGCCCAAGAGACCAAGCCACACGCCCAAACATATCCAAAATAACAAAATCACACATTAAACACATGCTTAAATCAAGATAAATCACCTTCCCAAATTAAAAGATTCAAATCAAATCTCATCAAACACTTTCCTAATTCAATTAAATCATATCCCTAATCAAAAGAGAAGAAATCAAATAAAATCAAATCATATCCATAATCAAAAGAGAAGAAATCAAATCAAATTAAAAAACATTCTTAATTAAAAGTTATTTCCCATAATACACAAATCCTTTCCCTATTCGCACAATGATTACCCCTTATTTGCCTATAAAAATAAGCCTTAACCAAACCTTGAAACCCATGGCTCATTCTCACAAAAACACAAAGGAAATACCATAGCTCATTCTCACGTTACTGCCTCAACTTCAAGCCACAGCCTCATCACATCCCTAAATCCTCCACAAACAACAGCCTTCATCCTTCACGCAAATAAACCCTCCACAAGCCTTCAATTTAAGCATCAATAAACCCTCCACAACAGCCTTCATCCTTCACGCCACATACCCCTCCACTCATGCAAGTCCCATTTGCTTCACGCCACATAAAGCCCCTCCAAATCAGCCTTAAACTCCACGCCACAACACCACAAATCTGCCCTCATCTTCACGCAAATCCATTATCCCAACCCTCATTCAACGTCACAAACTGCCGCATATACCCTCCATAAACTGCCGTGAAATAGCCCTTCCAAAACCGAGAATTACCTCCTGAAACACAGCCCCAAAACCCCCAAAAACTGCACTGAAAACAGCCCAAAAATGCCGCAAATCATCAGCCTAAAACTGCACTATTTTAACCCCCAAAACTACCCTAAACTGTATTGTTTTAAGCCTAAACCGTAACCAGAAACACCGTAAAACAGAGTAAAAACAGCAGCCCAAATAGCGA
Organism: Zanthoxylum bungeanum; assembly: GCA_019454045.1. Classification (NCBI taxonomy): domain Eukaryota; kingdom Viridiplantae; phylum Streptophyta; class Magnoliopsida; order Sapindales; family Rutaceae; genus Zanthoxylum; species Zanthoxylum bungeanum. The sequence goes on along the minus strand of SKCR01038713.1, from coordinate 72,389 downwards.
AACAATGAAGGAAAATGTTGAACCAGTGAACCGGAGGAGTTGCAGAGCATCAACCCTTCCGACGGCCGTGTAACGTGCTTCCGAGAGACGAATTAAGAGGTTAGACCTGAGGGCACCCCTTTTATTTATTATCCTTTATTTTTTATTTATTTTATTACTTTATTTCGCATGAGTATTGTGGATTGGTGCATGATGTGATTTCCGGATGAACGGAATATGTGTTCTCTCTTGCGGTATATCAGATGGAAACCCGGACGTAAATTTCATAGCCGAATCCGAATGGACAGTATTGCGGTCTGCACTCGGGATACAACTCCACGTACCACTTGAGAGACACACATATTTCGTCTCATCCAACCTTGTGTTTGAGCATGATTTAGTCTAGTAGGTTATTTATTTTTAAGCATGATTTAGTCTAGTATGTTATTTATTTTTAAGCATGATTATGTTATTTCTTTATGCATGATTTAGTTATTTGCTTTCGCATTAGGAGTTTAATATACGTTTATGTTTAGGTTGTTATTTATTTTTCGTGTTTGATAATTCAAAATGCTCATGAGATTATTGTGTGATATCGTATGTTTGCCGTTATGATAACTTACTTTCAAAGTATGCAAACTTAGACGTAGGATTTACTTTCATGAATTCGAACTAGATCTAAGTTACTCTTGAACATATATGTTGCGTAGATTCGGTTAAGTTATCGCACAAATCATTTCATTACAAGTGGCATAAGTAAGGGACCATTCTGAACCCAACGGTTTGAGGTCTTCCCTTGCGAGGGGTGAGTGCGGCCTTAAATCATTTTCCCGATTCACACCGGGTGGCGACTTCATTATTCTCCGGTTTAGTCCCCCGCGGGCTACTCCGTACTCCCAACTAGGCCGCGAGCCTAGAACAACGTTGTCAAGTTCTGTGTTCGTACTGGTCTCAGCGGATTTTACTAACCGACTCGTGTTAGTAAATCTTGACCAGGAACTTTATTTAAGGATATACATCTTATAGTGCGCTTCCCATTGTCAATTACAAACTACGTTGTATCTGCGCACTACATTGTAAATCCTAGGGTCTTTGTCTAATATACACGTATCACTAAACCAGATTTAGTTTCAATCTAATCGTAATTAAATATCCAATCGTAATTAGATCGAATATTTGTATTAAAGACAATATGTGATACCATTAAATAAGTAATATTATGGAAAATGAAACTGCTCGTATTTATGAATCGGACATAAATACGATCCGGATTGGCACTCCGAGCACCTTCCCCGCGCTGTGCACCTGGTGTTTCTCAGCGGGACTCACCTGCCAACTCGCAGGGGCAGAAACCTCCCTGGGTCTGATTTAACCGAGGTCACAAAGGTCATGGAGGCCATTCAGCCGTCCCTATGCCGTATGCCTGGTGGTTCTCAAAGGGATCGGTCTGACAACACGCAGGGGCAGAAACCTCCATGGGTCCGGCTTACCAGAGCTGTTTCTAAAAAATGTGAGTCATTGGGTAGTAACGCCCCGGCCTCGGGGATTTGATAATGACACCCGGGATTGGCTTGTCACGAGGGGTTCACGCTTTTCCCACATCTACTTCATCCCTTGAAACGTTCTGGATCTTGAAAGATGAAAATACCTGGGTCGGAACACTTCCACCCAGGGGTTTGATAATGACACCCGGGATTGGCGTGCCACGGGTTTGGTGTCATTCCCAACTACTGAACACCCCTTCACCCCGAGCACATCCCAAGAATATTGAATATGGCTTTCACATTCAATTAATAAACAAATAAAATGGACAAGTTTTTAATTTAAAATAGAAAGTCTTATTCATATTCATGGGACCTACTGCCCTTCTTACAACTCTTGCGGGTCATTTTAAGAGAGACTTTTATAGTAAGTTTCTTCTGATTCTTGTCTTGCAATCCGATTGCGTTCTTTCGGTATGAACTTGATTATGAAATTCCCAACCATGTTAACAGAGTCCCTTTGTGCTTAATGCTCCATAAGCATCTCTGGACAATTCTGGAGCTCGGTCAAGAACCCTTCTCATGATCTTTGGTGGTCCCCGTGAGATTTTTCTCATTTCCCCTCATTCGGGGTGACCACCACATAATAAGCCGGCGACACTCATAGATACAGATCTAGTGCCTCGGTCATGCTGGTTCGCCTGACGTTCTATGAGGGTTATCTTGGCCGTGAAACCGCAGATCTGGCAGGTCGAACCATTGCCACAACTTCTTGAGGACGAGCTTGTTCGTACGCCAGAGGTATCGTGTAGATTCTGCTAGTTCTAAGCGTTACATTCCATTCTACGGCTCAGCCCTAATCGGTGACTTTTTTCCACCTCTTTTACATTCCATTCTACAGCTCAATAAGGAGAGCTATTACTGTTCTTACTCTTTGGGCTTCCCTTCCCCCATTTTTATCGCTATCGTCACCTTCTTTCTTCTTGCGATCTCCTTCCTCTTTCCCCTCTGACCAGCTTCCGCTTGTTCCTTTTCTCTTTCCTCTAGTCTTTCTTCCATTTTCTCCATCCACTCTGTTGTTGAACTCTCCGACTATCTATAGTTCCCGTCTTCTGCCATTGTCTTACTACACAAGCTGCTTTTTGCTCTTTCCCCACAGACGGCGCCAACTGTTGACGGGTGATTTTAGTTCCAGGGGCAATTTCGGGATAATACTCCCGGGATAATCCTCCTCCAACCGTGAATTTATTTGATTATGGGGGTCCAAAAGCAAATTTAGCAAAAGACGAAACAAACACAAAACCGACAAGAGGGTTTACGTGGTTCGACAGAATAAACCAGCCTAGGTCCACGGGAACAAAGTAGAGCACCAATTTTATAACCAAACCGAGCTCGGCCGACCTCTTTTCAAAGGTGGCCAAATGTTACCGAGCTGTTTGTTTTGTGATGTTTTACAAATAGTACTTTGAGAGAGATTTTTTCTAACCAACCTATACAAATGAGATTACCCTTCCTTTATATACTAAGAGAACTACGACACTATTCCCATATCTCTATGACGTCAGTCACGTGGATTTCCGGCTGATTGACGGGCTCTCTGCCCCCAGCTGCCTCGCCGAAAGCAAGTCCGCCATCTGACTCCCCATCAAATCACTCTATTTTATACACTGCCACACTCAACAATTATGATGACAGCCTGTAAAGATTTCTCATACGGCGATACATGTCAGAGGTAAAAGTCCAAACGGTCTCGGTCTCACATCGAACGTCATGTGGGCGGCCAAACATTGCGTCGAGCTACTCCAACTACTTCCGAATTGACCCAAAATATCCGAGCTCATTCTCCCGATCCAAGATGAATGATAGGGCTGAACCGAGCTACCGGGCTAAAGTGGTCGGTCTCGGCTCTGATGTTGTCGGTCTCTAACATCTGCATCATGCTGTGTCTTCAGGTCGGTCAAATCCAGGAAGCCGGGTCCGAACACCATGTCTGGTCGAAGAATGGCTAATACTCTTAGAACATTCATCCTCCCAAAAGGAGAAATTTCCTTTCTGCCCTTGCCGAGCTCTTCAAAACACTTAGTCACAGAAATCACCATCAATAATAATAACCCTAATTTTTATGTATTTATTTCTTAATGTGAGGAGAATACAAATGGAAGTTAATTTTCAGCCACACATATTTTTAATCCACGTTTAAATTTCAGTTGCAGCTGTAGTCCACTTGCATGTAGTTTGCAAAATTGTCAAAGGTGGTCCAAAATTTGCCACCATTATAAGGAAAGTCTTCATTTTAAGAAACACCATCATTTACCAACTTGTTGGCTCATTGTTTGCAATTTTCAACTTTGTTTTTTTAACGTAATTTATTGACCACACACACAACCCAAAAACCATAATCCCCACACTATAATTTTATAGACATCTGGCAAGTAACAGCCCACTGGTCTAGACTCTAGTGGGTACACAAAATCAAACAAGACAAAATATTCAGAGATCACGGGCCGTCTGATGGCCCTACCATGGACCTCTCTCTGAACCCCCACTTCCCCACGTGTGTTTCAACTGGCTTAACTTTTCATTAAATATTTAAGGCCACATAGTCGGTATATTATTCTGTATTCACATATTATTTTGATTATTCAATATACAACTTAAATTATTAAATAATTAATAAATATAAAATTAGTTTTATGTTATTAAAAATTTCATATTTATTGGTAGAATTTACATATTTAATGGTTTAAATTATAACATATTTGTACCCAAAGTCTCAAAGGGGACGTGACTTGGTGATGTAGGACTTATGATTTTACATTGAGGTTTTGAGTTCGAATCTCATTAATAGTAATTCAAGATTTGACATATAGATAATACTGTATCTGTATGCTTTAATGGTATAAAACTTAAGATTTGGCTGCTCAAGTCTTAAGTTCAAATTCAGGAGGTGTATTTTTTCTAAGAAGATTTTACTTACTCCACTTAAATACGAGAGGATAATTTACCGGCAAGATTTTTAACATTTTCTAAAAAAAGAATAATATGGCCACCATGTTGAGTTGTCCTTGACAGTCAGCATAATGCAAAGAAGTAAATGGGGACTGGACCATTGAGACAAGTGGGCTCGAACCAGCTTCGTTGCACGGGACTATCGTGTTGCCAAGGAATCCGATGTTCGAATGGGGTGGCACCATATACCGTGCCACGTGCATATTGCCCGGGTCCTATTTCGACTCGTGGGCTTGCCCTTGCAGTGTTCTTCATCACGTGACCTGTGAGTGGTTCAATGTTCAGTCGTGTTCAACGTAACCACTGACAGACTCAATAGTGAAACTGTGTTTTGGGTCCAGGTGGCCACTTTTGCTTTAATTTTTTTCCTTGACGAAATCATACAATTACATCGTAGATTAATTTTTTATTTTTATCATTATTTAAAAAATCAAACATAGCACATATAGGGACATGGGTTTTTGTGTGTGTGTATATATTTTATAAGTGAATAAGACATAAGAGACATATTTTGTTTTTTGGTTTCATGTCCAGGCTGATCTTTCTTCAGCATGACAAAGAAGTAAACAAATTTACTCACACTTTAATGAATGATTATAATAATAGCTTACAAATGTGCATATACAGTATCCGCTTTAACAAAAACTGAATGTGACATGTAATCTACCACATGATAGTCACAAAATCATTGGATTAAGATTCTAATTAATAAGGAATTTTTTAGGGAACAGAGATTTGAGTGATGTGATATTATTAACAAATTAATAAATGACATGTATGATTTAATATTCATATTTTTTAATTATTTTTAATATTTTAACACACGTGGCAATGTATTATTAGATTGTTGCACATATAACATAATACCTCTATTATATTATAGATGTTGACGGCTGATTTCGGTCTCAGGGCAATATTGAAATATTACCCCAGAGCAACCATCCCTCAATAGTGAATTTGTTTGGTTATGGGGGGGACCAAAAGCAAATTTAGCAAAAGACAGATAAATACACCAATCAACAAGGAGATTTAACGTGGTTCGGCGGATCAGATCCCACCTACGTCCACGGGCACAAAACGAATGATACTTTTATTACTGAGATATGCTTCTCTGATCTTTCTTGTGTTTACAAGTCTGATGATGATGATATTGATACCCTTACTTACACTTTCCCCTTCTATTTATAATAGTGAAGAAATCAGATACATTTTCCCATAAGGATTCCTAGTTGAAAACTACATTCTCTTCCCATATCCTATTAGGACACTGACTCATTCATTTCCCATATCCTATTAGGACACTCATTTATCTACTTTTCCCATGAAAGTATGATAACTTATCTTCTTATCCGTAAAAATAGGATGTCTTATCTTCTGGAGCATATCTCGCCATTTTCTCGGTCTTCATGAGGTCGGTCACGATGGTCTTTTGAACTGAGAATGCTGCTATCGATTTGATAATGCCCGGTCATCCGATCTTAAGTGGTCGGTTTACCGATCGTATAGTGCTCGGCCCCTCACTCATGTGGTCGGGTCGGTATTAATGATCCTGACCAAGAAGGGAATTACCTTTTTACCCCTACCGTACTGCTTAAATATCATAGGACCTGAAAATACTATCAACAATAGATTTTATCCATATGAAGGATAATGGAGAGATTAGGCTCCTTTTTTTCGTTTTGGTAATAGAGTAAGATTCTTTGTATTTATTTCTCACAAAAAAAAAAAGATTCCTTGTATATGATGAGCCAAGAGAGAGAGACGGGTGAAGAAACGTAATGGTTGAGCAAACGATACGAAATTTAAAGACACGAACAAGTGACCTACCTAGGAAAATTAGATAAATATATTTATAGTGCTGTCCAAATAATTATCGGTATGAGACTAGAAGATTATCTTCTCTAATATTTGAAAAATGTTTATGTATATATATATATTTTTTTCTTTTTACAAATTAATGAGACTTTAAATTTATAAAATTATTAAGGCTTTATTTAGTATTGTGATTCAAAATATAATTATATTATCCTATCACAAATCAAACTATAATAATAACAAATATGGCTTAACTCATTATTGAAGAACATGAGTAGGCTACACCTTTTTCACGACGCGTGGTTTAGGAATTCAAACACGAGTTGAGTTGAGTTGAGTGGGTCAGAGGAGTAGACCCACAATTTGACTATCAAATGTTTAACACAAAACGGCAACTCTACTCGCTTAAGACATGCTTTCTATCTTTATGTTTATGGCACCACAGGCACAGGAGACAGCGACCAAGGTACTTAACATATCCCCGCTCCTCTTTGGACAGTGTAATTAGACTTTGATTAGTGGTTTTATCCTGTGTTTTGAAAATTAGATCGGATCATCGAGATGGCCAAGAAATCGACTATGAGTTTGGTCCTATTAAATTTTTAAAATTGAACTAAAAAATCTATTAAAACAAATAAAAATTGGTAGATTAGTCCGACCCTTTTTTTACTTTTTTTTTTTGTTTAATTAATATTATTTATAAAACCGATCGAACCAACAACATATTAAATTTTTTTAAATCATCAATTTAATTACTGGTCTGATTATTAAATAATGGTTTTAACCAAAGAGATAATCTCTTAAAAAGATCAATATACTTTTTGATCGATTGCCGAAAGCATATTTACCTTTTACTTTTTTCTATCATGTAAAAACCTCTTCCGGAAAGAAATTCTATTCCCAAATTTTACTGCTCATAATGATTACTATGTTTAGAATTATTTAGCTTTTACTCTTATTATCTTTGTTCAATAACCATGGGTTTTGAATTCATAATCTTTATCTAACCCAATTCTACAATATAAAGTTATCAAATAATTAGTGAATTGAAAAACAAGCCTACAGTCATTTTTAGTTTATTGCTTGCTAGGTTGTAAAAATTTCCAAATAGTATGAATTTAAGCTTTTGTCAATTATAATGAGGGTAATGCTATGATACCCAATGGTATTAAATATTCTTGGATTCAAAGTTGCATTTCAATGTAATTTTGAGCATTGAGCATGCAATTTCTACCAATAAACATGCAACTGATATCATATTTTAAAAACTTTCATATTTATTGATAAAATTGTATGTTTAATGCACAAAGTTGCATGTTCAATGCTCAAAATTGCATTGAACATGCAACTTTGATAACCAAGGGTATGTGATATCCTTGGGTATCATAGACATACCTAATGAATGAATTTTTTATTCTTTAAAAAAAAGCTTTTGTCGAGTAAAGCTAATAGAATCTTAATAATATAATAACTAAAAAATTGGCTGTCTCACAAGTTTATACATGAATGTCACTGAAATGAGTAATCTCCGGTTTTGATGCAGTGATGTAACTAAAATATTTGATTCAATAAGAGATAAGAATATATTTTCATAAAAAATATTATAATCAGGATATATTAAAAATTCTATTAATTTATAAAATACACGAAGAGATTTTCCGGCTCACCTCTTTATTGGTGGGCGTGGACACGAGTGTAAGAAAAAGACAATGTTGATGGGAGCAGAAAACAATGAGCAAGGGACAGGGAGGGCAAATGGGTCGGCTAAAAAAGGGACCAGTTTTAGCATTTATGTTACCTGTTGCCTGCACCTTGTCTGCTTACCCGCCCACCTAGCCTTCCTCTTTTCTCTTTCAATAAAACAACACTCCCTCCCCACCCAGTAACCTTATAAAATCACTCTGCGTACAAAGTAGCCCAGAATAGATCACTTTCACTTACTATCACAAACTCTCACGCAGAACTTTTAGCTGCTGTTTAATTTTCGATTTTCATTTTGGCTGGTTTTATTAATTTGGATATCACTGTTGGATTTACGGTAATGATTCACATGGAGCTTCAATTGGGTCTCGCTCTTCCAAGTGCAAGCATTATTCATGGCAAGGGTCTCGACTTCGACCTTAATAATAGCTACTATGTGCACGAGCCATCTTCATGTGACTTTGGCGGCTCAGGTTCTGTGCCTAGCAAATGTAGTACTAATAATAATGATGACATGTGCAACGACAACAGGAAGCGCCGCTTTAGTGATGCCTTTGAGTTTGAGCAAGTCAAAGAGGTGGTGCCTCCAACGTTGTCTCTTTTGAACTGGAACAAGCACTCTGGTGACGATGAAGATGATCATCCCAAAGACCTCGATAACAATTCTTCCTTTGGCAGTAACAAGTACCTCTCTACTCTCTACTCTCTCACCCCCAAATTTGCAACTGGGATCTCATGATTTTGATTCTTGTTTTTTTACAGGACGATTGATGAAGATGGTGTAGTGGGTTGGCCGCCAATTAAGAATTTGTGGAAGAAACTTTGTTACCAACATCATGCCGGCGGAGGTCGAGTCAAGAACAATCAGACGGTGGCAAATGCGAATTCGATGTTCGTCAAAGTGAAAATGGAGGGTGCAGTCATTGCTAGGAAAATTGACTTGTGCCTTTATAATTCTTTTGGAACGCTAACAAACACCTTGATCACCATGTTTGGTTTATGTAAGTAAAGTTACGGTGCCTTCGAATTCGAAATTTAATTCGGTGTGAAAGAAAATGAAACGATTTTGTTAACAAGGTCTGTAATTGGTTGATTGTTTGGTAATAATAACAGGGCACGAAGATTCCGAAAATTATCAACTCACATATCAAGATAGAGGAGGAGTTTGGCTAATTGCTCAAGAAGTTCCCTGGAGGTATATGCTTGTTTAAACAGATTCCATGAATGAATATGATGAGTCATTTTCAGTTTTGCAAACTCTTAACAAAATTTATGGACTCTTGTTGGTTGGTATTGCAGAACTTTCATTCGCACTGCGAAACGCCTCAAGTTGTCAAAGCTCAGCTGTTGATTCACATTAAATTGATCATGAATTACTTGGACAATTGCACTAGCAACAATCAGAATACTTAATTTGAATCATTAATAGATCCCATCTGGGTACTCTTAAATGACCGTGTCTTCAACTTTCAAGCATTAATTAGCTCTGTAACACGAATTATCGTTTTACCTTGATGAAGACAACATGACTTAGACTTGTTAATTATAATTATGATTTGCTTTGAGCAATATCTTCTATTTCTTTTTAATCCTGCTTTCAATATGTTTCATGGTTATTGAAGGTATTTATTTTGGCGAGTTCCATGGACCTATTGTCCGGACCGGCGGGCAAGTGTAGGAAGTCTCTTTACTCTTATACACGACTCGAACCTAGATATTTTTAGTGTATACTGTATAGGCGTTGGTAGCACTTGTGGTACCATTGAATTATTATAACCTGTTGGTATCTTGATACATAGAAAGAATCTTAGCGCTACCTTTGATACATTAGAAGAACTTACATGGCTTAAAACGCAAGGGTTCAATCTTTGAATATCACACAAAAATGAGTCCTCTTATGCAATTAACGATTAAGCAGGAATAAACATTGAACAATAAACCTCCACGTGATGATGAGGGGTTTTTGTAATGGCCCTAAATTTTTAAAGGGGTATTATGGTATTTTCATAAAATACTTGGTCAAACTTAGTCTTCGTGCTAGCCTTGATTTTTCAAAATTTTAGACTGAATTGTGAAGATTTTAAAATTTTGGGGCTGAATTGTAAATATTTTTTAGACTAAGTAAAGAGTTTCTGAAATTTGAGCTCAAATCGAAATTTTTTAAAATTTTAAGGGGCTGAAAGATCTTTTTCGAGGGGATAACACTTGGTACTACTAAGCTGGACATGTGGCCTAATTGGCGAGTGACACATGGCCCACTCAACGCCTGACACGTGGACTATCAGTGCATGACACATGGCACACGTGGCCCAATCAATATTTGACACGTGCTACCATTTTTTTGGTCTATAAAATGGACTTCTCTCTTCAAATTTCGGATTCCCTTTTTCTCTCCTTTTTTTTTTTTTTTTTTTTTTTTTTTTTTTTGTTTTGTTGTTGTTGTTGTTTTTTTGTTGTTTTTTTTTGTTTCTTCTTCTTCTTCTTCTTCTTTCTCCCTCCCTATTTGATGTCATAGCAATGCCACCGCTAGCCATCAGCCTCCACACGCTGGACCGCAGCCTCCACACGTTGGACCGCCAATAGTTTTCGACGTCACCTTTCCAACAGTGCCGGAGGTGAAAAAGCTGAAATCTCACCAAAATCAGAGAAAACTACTCTGATCACCGTGGTCTGGTTACCACTTTTCGACACTTTTGGAGAGTGAGTCCTTTTATAATTGAGACCTTTCCGATGCCGCCGATCATGTCTCAATCCAACGCTATTTGTAAAATTTCCTTTGTAAATGTAGGGATAATTAGAACTTTTGGGTGGAATTTGGAATCCAATCATTGGATCGACGAACCAAAATTTTGGTATACATATCGGTCGTTGAATGTCTTCGAATACCAAGTCTAATTTTCAAAAATAGCTCGCGTTCCTTGAAAATCGTGCTGGAGCGAGTCCTATATCAGAATGACACTTGTGTCACATACAACAAAACAGTTTGAACGCACAATTGTGCTCTGGGCAGATCTTGACCCTGAGGCTTCCGATGTGCCGAGTCGAATAAGTCACGCAGTAATGAATTCGAATTTTGACTTTTCTTATATTTAAGTTTATATTGAGTTTTACACTATTAATTTAACAAATTTGAATACTTTATTTGTATCAATTGTTGAATTGTAGAGTTGGATATAAAATTTTATTATTGATGGATAATTTAGGCACCATATGGGCATTTTTATGATATAATATTATAAATGGATAATCTGCATTTTAAACAGAACCATGCTAAATTCCCGTTAAAATGGTGAAATATATTTAATTTAGATGTTTTACATCTCAGGTTTCAAGATATTTAATGGCTTTATACCATTCTTGGTTGAAAGTCATTCTCTTTTGCTTCACTGCTTTATGTGCCCGAACGATTGACAGACAATGATTGATGATCCGAGGATCAGTCTCAGGCATAACTTTGTGACTACAGGCAAAGACGTATGCATACTCCCTTAGAAAGTACACCGGCTTCCTCTTCAAACTTTGCTCCAACCCGACCCTGTCATTGACCATCTTCTCTGAACCAAAACACTTAACCAACTCCAGCTCATTTCTTACTCCCCCATATTGAGCATGGTCTTTAGGTCGGGGGACCGTTGGCTCTACTTCGACTGTTTCCTCCACAATCTTATTCATTTTCTGCCCTGCGAGATCATCAATACACATGGTCTTCTTTGATGTGGCGAAACAACTCTTCGCCACTTTCGGACTCCTACAAACTATCCCGGCCTATCCCTGGTAGGGAACTTCAGTTTAAGTTAGTAGCTTCACATAACTGCCTTGACTTCATCATGAAGGGCCTTCCCAAAATCACCTGGTAGCTACTCAAGCAATCCATTACGGTGAAATTCATCATAATAATACGAGTATGAGCTCTCGTCCCAATGGTCATTTTCAGATGTACCTGACTAAGTGGGATGATAATAGATCCCATGAGCCCGTATAATGGGGTTGCATCCTGAATCAACGAGGTGAACTCCATCCTCAACCCATTCAAGGCCTCTTGGGGAATTAATGTCCACCGTACTTCCGAGGTCAACCAATATCCTGTCTATTTCTGAGTCAGAAATATTACCCTTGATTATCAATCTGTCATCGGTATCTCATACCTTGAGCATCTTCCTTTTTAAACATTATCAGTATAGACATGATTTTCTTTATCCTAAGAGCTCTCTCCATAGACATTACCTCGGAGCTATTGATCCTAGAGTAATTTTTTCTTGTCCGGTTTGAGTCCCCGACCATTGTCCTTTCTCTTTATTGGACAATTATGACCATAGCATCACTATTTGTAAAAGACATTGTGGTTTTTGTACAAATTAACTATGTGACAAATGAAATTACTATTTTATCATTTTGTAATTAGATTACTTGAATATATATAAATGATAAATGTCATTATGATTAGTTCCAGATTAATAAGATATGAGACAATATCAATCCACGAAAGGTTTAATCATTAAATATCCTTAGTCGTAGTATTATCGAGACTGGACATTGATAATGCGGAATAGACTAGTATTGCACTTGTGTGAGTTATGGAAGCTTAACGGCATAGTTCTCGTATATTTAAGTATTGAATACTTATGCAAGTGTGATAGAAGGTTGTGTTTGCCGATGGTACGGAAACAGCTTCGCTCTGGATAGACCCATCAGAATCTTATTGGTAGTATGACTATGTGTCTATGGGAATCCGAATCAGGGTAGGTGTATTTGGTCTTAACTTGAGACTTGCATTGCTAATACTTGCGACAATCAATACACTTTGGTTTTGGTCGTTCGGGGCTTTAACAGGTTCTGTGTACACCTCTTCTTGGTGTATTGAGAATCACAGTGTATTGGGTGTGATGTCAAAATGGAAGTATCACTTCAGTCATATGCTGCAACTATCGGGATAATATGACAAAGTCATGATTATCCGATTAAAGAGACTAGTTGCCAGTGATCTGATATATACTTTGTACGAGACAGACACAATTCCAGTCCCATGCCTAGCATGTGACATCCGATACTGGATCGTAATACGCAATATTTAGTATACTACGCCTGGTATAGATTATATATTTCTTAAAAGAATATTTCTGGAGAATTGGTTAGGCACGGTGCTTTGCTAGAAGCCAACCATGTTTTGTAAATCGGTAAGAACGTGGTACGAGGTACGCACGTGTTCGGATAGTCCGACGATCGAATTTACTGCCAACATATCCAGGGATTTCATGGGTTGCTTCCCAAAGATTCACCGATGAAGTTTGACTCGAACAGAATTAATCTGGGATTAATTATGAGAGAGATAAAATTAATCTAGGATTAATTACGGCAAGAATTTATCTGGGATAAAATTCGATTAGAAGAGAGAGAACGATTAATTTGGAATTAATCGATTAAATAATATATTCGATATATTAATTGATATTAGATTTCAACGTGGAATTAAAATTGGATTTTAATTCCGGCGAACGAATTAATTTAGAATTAATTCGTAAGCGACTTTAATAATAATGACGCAACGGCAAATTCATTAATTCAGAATTAAACGAACCCGAGCCCGAGTGAAGTTGCGCGTTGAGATTGTTCGACTTAAATTCGGAATTTACAAGTGGTGGGACCCACTTGACTTACATCACTAATTTGACTAGTGATAGAAGTAGTTGATAAATGAGTGTAAATCTTGCATTGCTTGTTTTTCACTCAACATAAGCTCAACACACTTTGTAATATTTTATTCATTTGGAATGACTTATACCAAATTTGATTTGGTAAATGGTATTAGTTTTTTTTAGAAAATCAAATACACAAAATTGAAAAACTCTATTCTCTCCAACAAACAAAAACCGTGAGCCTCCTCTCCCTTCTTAGAAATTTTGCTTCAAAATTTCTTCTTGCTAGCACATTCAAGAAGTCATTCAAGGTGTTAGGGAAACCAATCCCAAGAGTTTGGAACACAAGGGAAAGCTTGGAGCTCTTCACCAACACCAAAAAGTTTTGAACTTCATACATCCATCCAACCGATCAATGTAAGTTTTTCCGCAACTTCTTTTAGTATTCACACTAATCATGACTTAGAAGATCCTTGGCATGTTCTAGGAACCTAACAATGGTATCAAGAGCCTTGTCTAAGCATGAAATAAATTTAGGATTTATATACTTTAATTTGGGATTTTTGTGTTTTGACCATGATTTCTTCAAATTGATGGTTTGGTTGAGCTTGGATGATGATGAATTAGATTTATGTATCTTAAAATTTGAGAAAAAATGATTGGATAAATTTTCCCCAATTTCCTTGCCTTGGCCGAAAGTATCAACCCTAGATATATCATGGTGATTTTTGATTTTAGACCATTGGATGTGTTTAAAGCATGATAAGTATATTGATTGTTGATTTAATTAGATTGAAATCAAAATTGGATATAAATTATGCACATTGTCATGAATAAAGAAGCATGATATAGATTGATTTTGCTTCAATTAAGTTGGACATGAATTGAATATGTTAAAGTATGATTAATTAGATAAATTGGTGTTTTGGAAATATTAATTTAACTAATTAATTGTGTCTAATACACTTTAATTAAAAATTAATGTGAAATTTGGAATTTTGTATTAATTAAAATTAGTCTTCAATTTTGAATTGGGCTAATATTGTTGTATTTGGGCTTAATGGGCTTGGTTGGGCCAAGTTGGTTTATGACAATTGGATTGGATCCAAATTGGGCCTAAAACCATATCATAAAATCCAAATAGAATAATTGGGCCTAATGGGCCAAAATTTATTTTATGGCAAAGGGTGATTCCTTATTGGACTTTGGTTGCCAAAGTCCATGCCTTAAGAATTAATTAAAAGCCCATTAAACTTTAATTAAATTGACAATAGATGTTAATTGGGCCTTTGAGACCCATTTAGATTGGATTTAGAATCTAAGTCTAAAAGGCACAAATATAAGTGTAATTATTTAATTTGGAATTAAATATGAATTAGTATTGAATACAAATTAAATTGGATTTAAAAATGTAGTTCGATATAATTCAAGAATACGCACTTTGAGTACTTATTCTTAAACGAGTTGGACTCGCGCAAATCAAATCGTTGTTTGAACATTGGATGATCATTAATTCAAAGATTAATTAATTGGATTAGATTGATTGAATAACATGCTTTGTGTGAATACATGGATGTATTGTATGAATAATGTATATCAGATGGATATTAGAAGGGTGAGGGCAATTTTGGAAATTGTTATAATAAATTTAGAATTTATTAAATTGGACCTACGTGTCCAGCCTTATATCTCTTGACTCTTTGTAATTCTCTTCTCACCAATTCCCCTCAATGTAAATGAGGTTTCTTTATTGTATTATGTAATTGGGTAGAAGTTAGAATAATGCTTGCCGGGGAGAGGAAATGGAGAGATTTGTTCTAGGAACAATTTGTTGAATATCCATCCGCATATCATTATTATTTATTCCGCGCCTTATTATGCTTTTAGAATGCATGCTTAAGGGTGTATGATGAGACCTAATCAAAGATAATAAATTGGTTGCCAATTTACGCGAAAAACCCTTAATCAAATATTAAGCGTTTTCCTTCCATTGAGTGGTTCTCTCTCAAGATCCAAGATTGTCATTGGTTTGTTGGCCAAAGTCAAGATCAATGTCCATCGCGGATGTGTTTGAACCACGAAAGCTTTGTTCCATATCGCATGTCTTGGGCAAGTTTTGGTTTGTTGGCCAAAGTCAAGGTCACTTCTTGTTCATCGACATGGATTACGAAGCTTTCCCACTGTCAATGGGTCCCGCTTAACTGGAATCATTAAGCTTGTTGTGCTAAAGACAAGGCTTAGTTGATTCAGAGGAAAAATGTTAGGAAATATATTGAATATATTGACATATATATTGTATATATGTTTCGGACTTGGAGGTCCGTCTACCGGATCTAGGAATTGGATGGGATCCAATTGATCTTAGAGATCTACCTAGTTAAATATCATACAGCTTGTTGGCCAAAGTCAAGGTTGTTTGTTATTTAACGGGATCCTAGCCCACTAGGAAACTAGGTTTCCCGAGTACTCAACAGAGGGTTAGAGGCTCGCCGAAAAATAGTGGGAGGCCAGTATTGAATTTACAATTTCGTTTAAATACTTGCCAATACGCGTTTTCAAATTATTTTCGTCATTTTATATATTTATTAGTTGGACTAATATTTTATTATTTTCTTTTAACAGTTGGACTGTACCCGTAATCGTTAATTGAATAGTTAGACTATTGCAATTAAGATGGCTGGAAAGATCAACGTTAGGGACATTATCATGAGCGACAATGTCTTTAATGGAGCGAACTTTCCTGATTGGGATATGAACCTCAGGATTGTCCTGGGGGCTGAGAGATTGCTCTATACGATAGAGAGACCTCTTGGGCCTAAACCCGGAATTGAGCAGCTGCTTGAGCTTGAGCTTTGGAAGACTCACATTGATGATAACTCAACTGCTCAATCCGTCATGCTTACTGCAATGACCCCACAATTTCTTCGTCAAAACAAGAGATTGGATCCCTATGAAATGATGTTGAAATTAAGGGACCTTCACCGATCTAACCTTAGATCGCAGAGGTACGAATTGCAGAAAAAGCTCTTTCGCTCTCGCATGTCAGATGGTACAACTGTTGAGCACCATGTATAGCAGATGATTGCTGACATCGAATAGCTGGGATAACTAGGCATAGTCTTTGAGGCTGAGACTTCTATAAATTTGATCTTACAGTCTCTTCCTGACAGCTAGAGCGGGTTCATCATGAACTACAATATGATGAACCAAGAAAATACTCTTGGAGAGTTAATGGCAATGCTGAAAGAGGTAGAAAAAGAGTTTTTAAAGGGCAAAAAGTGCGAGGCGCACTTCGCTTCAACATCTCAGTCTGCCAAGGCTTGGCCAAAAACTACTAGAGGTGTGAAGAAGAAGAAGAAGAGAAGAAAGGGCAAGGCTAAATCATCAAAGTCTTCTGGGAAGGCAAAAGATAAATCCTAAGATGTCTTCCTACAGTGTGGCAAACGAGGTCACTGGAAGCATGACTGCCGTGAGTATAAGGCACACATGAAGGAAGAGAAAAAGGGCAAGGCACCGGCTTCAGGTATGTTTGTTATTGAAATAAACATGTGTACTTCTAGTTTTAAAAATTGGATTTTTGATTCTGATTATGGTACTCATATATATACTGATGTGCAGGATCTGCAGATTAGTAGGAGACTGGCTTCAGGAGAGATTGACCTCCGAGTTGGAAATGGGACTAGAGTCGCCGTTTTGGCTGTTGGGACTTATATTTTGGAACTGCCCTCGGGGCATGAACTTACTTTATCAGACTGCTATTATGTACCTAGTTTGACTAGAAACATTATATCTGTATCTTGTTTAACCCAATGTGGGTATACTTTTGTATTCAGAAACACCGGGTTTTGTGTTTATAAAAATGATTTAGAGATATGTAGTGCTGATGTAGAAAATGGTCTTTATATTTTGAATATAAATCAATCTCAAACATATAACATGACAAACAAAAGGCTTAAATTAAGTAACAAATATGAAACTTATATGTGGCATTGTCGTCTGGGACACATAAACAAGACTCGTATATCCACACTTTCGAAGAGTGGGTACTTGGACGGATTTGATCCAAATTCATATGAAATCTGCAAATCTTGTTTATTAGGCAAAATGCCTAAAACACCTTTTAGCGGTAAAGGTGCACGTGCCACCAAACTGTTAGCCCTTGTTCATAATGACGTATGTGGGCCCATGTCTAGCCAGGCTAGAGGTAGATATGAATACTTCGTAACCTTTACGAATGATGCATCGCATTATGGTTATGTGTATCTTATGAGACTTAAGTCGGAAACCTTTGAGAAATTCAAAGAGTTTCGACACGAAGTAGAAAAACAGACCGGCAAAAATATTATAACATTACTGTCGGACTGTGGTGGAGAATACTTAAGAAATGAGTTTCTAGATTACTTGAAAGAATATGGTATTCTTTCACAGTGGACTCATCCCGGAACACCTCAATTAAACGGTGTGTCCGAACGGAGAAACCAAACTTTGTTGGACATGGTAAGGTCTATAATGAGTCGCACTGAGCTACCAATTTCCTTCTGGGGATATGCATTGAACAGTGCAATACTTATTTTGAATAAGGTTCCGTCAAAGTCCGTTCAACAGACTCAATATGAAATATGGACAGGAAAGAAACCGGGTTTCTCATTCTTGAAGATTTGGGGATGCTGGGCATACGTTAAACGTTTGGATGGTACCAAACTAGAACCCAAATCAGATAAGTGCCTGTTTGTAGGTTATCGCAGGGAAACCAAAGGATATTACTTTTACCACCCATAAGAGAACAAGGTATTTGTTGCTCTAAATGTGGTTTTCCTTGAAAAGGAATTCCTAAATGCAGTGGTAAGTGGGAGGAAAGTAGAACTCGATGAAAATCATAGTGATACTGTTCCTAGCACCGATTCCTTAACGGAACGTGAACTGTTCATCAGTGATGAGACTATACCACAATCTTCTTATACACAAGAACCTCGTAGATCAGAGAGAGTCAGAAAATAACCTGAGAGGTATGGGTTTCTGATCTCACCTCACGTAGATATTAATCTTGTTGAGGATAATGAGCCGGCTACGTATGAGGAAGCGATACAAGATATCGACTTCGCTTTATGGCAAGATGCCATGAAGTCCGAAATGGATTCCATGTATACCAACCAAGTTTAGACACTGGTTGATACACCAGAAGGCGTAAAGTCTATTGGTTGTAAATGGGTATTCAAGAAGAAGATTGACATGGATGGAAACATACAAACGTACAAAGTTAAGCTTGTAGCGAAAGGGTATCTTCAACGACATGGTGTCGATTACGACAAAACTTTTTCACATGTTGCCATGATTAAATCCATTCGGATAATGCTTGCTATTGCTGCATATTTCGATTACTAAATATGACAGATGGACGTCAAACTCGCTTTCCTTAATGGAAACCTTTTGGAGGATGTTTATATACAACATCCTGACGGGTTTTGTCATACCAAAACATTCAAACAAGGTTTGTAAGTTAAATCGATTCATTTATGGATTGAAGCAAGCATCGCGCTCTTGGAACCAACGTTTTGATGAGATCATAAAATATGATTTCGTTCAAAACGAGGATGATCCTTGTGTATATAAGAAGGTTATTGGGAGCGCACTGACATTCATTGTCCTTTACGTTGATGATGTATTGCTTATTGGCAATGACATTCCCATGCTACAATCGATGAAAGCTTGGCTTTCATTAAAATTCTCCATGAAAGATCTGAGAGAAGCAGCCTTTATTCTGGGAATAAAGATCTACCGGGATAGATCTAGAAAGCTGATTGGACTCTCCCATAGCACGTACATTGACAAAGTGTTGAAGAGATTCAACATGGATCAGTCTAAGAGGGGACTATTGCCAGTGTCATATGGCGTCACTCTGTCTAAGGACATGTGTCCAAAACTCAAGATGAGAGAGACAACATGAGTCGGATCCCGTTCACTTCTGCAGTCGGATCGATCATGTATGCCATGATATGTACGTGACCTGATGTCTCGTATGCTTTGAGCATGTGTAGTCGCTATCAGGCCAATCCAGGTGATGGTCACTGGGTTGCGGTTAAGAACATCCTTAAGTATATTAGACAAACTAAAGATGCTTTCTTAATCTATGAAGATGGAGAACTTGAGGTAACTGGGTTTACCGATGCAAGTTTCTAAACCGATAAAGACGACTGTAAGTTGCAATCCGGGTACATATTTTATTTGAACAACGGAGCAGTGAACTGGAAATCTTCCAAGCAAGAGACTGTTGCCGATTCAACAACAGAAGCAGAATATATTGTTGTAGCTGAAGCAGGAAAAGAGGCAGTTTGAATCTGTAAATTCCTAATTAGATTAGGAGTAGTTCATTTAGCGGCTGAGCCCGTTCATTTGTATTGTGACAATAACGAGGCTATAGCGCAGGCTAAGGAACCGCGGTCTCATCAACGATACAAGCATGTACTTCGACGTTTCCATCTTATTCGTGAGATCATACGTCATGGCGATGTGAAGATCGAGAAGGTCGCATCAGATGACAACATTGCTGATTCGCTGACGAAGGCTATGTCTCAGCAAAATTTGAGCGACATGTAAAAAGTTCAGGTGTTAGATACTTGAGTGATTGGCTATAGGCCAAGTGGGAGATTGTTGGACAATTATGACCATAGCATCACTATTTGTAAAAGACATTGTGGTCTTTGTACAAATTAACTATGTGATAAAGGAAATTACTATTTTATTATTTTGTAGTTAGATTACTTGAATATACATAAATGATAAAAGTCCTTATGATTAGTTCCGGATTAATAAGATATGAGACAATATCAATCCACGAAAGGTTTAATCATTAAATATCCTTAGTCGTAGTATTATCGAGACTGGACATCGATAATGCGGAATAGACTAGTATTATACTTGTGCGCGTTATGGAAGCTTAACGATATAGTTCTCGTATATTTAAGTATTAGATACTTATGCAAGTGTGATATGAGGTTGTGTTTGCCGATGGTACGGAAACAGATTCGCTCTGGATAGACCCCTCAGAATCCCATTGGTAGTATGACTATGTGTCTATGAGAATCCGAATCAGGGTAGGTGTATTTGGTCTTAACCTGAGACTTACATCGCTAATACTTGCGACAATTAATACGGTTTGGTTTTGGTCGTCAGTGGCTTTAACATGTTCTGTGTACGCCTCTTCTTGGTTTATTGAGAATCGCAGTGTATTGGGTGTGATGTCAAGATGGAAGTATCACTTCACTCCTATGGAGATGATGATCACGCAGGGATACATAACTGGTACTCTAATATGTTGCAACTATCAGGATAATATGACAAGGTCATGATTATCCGATTAAAGAGACTAGTTGCTAGTGATCCGATATATGCTTCGTACGAGACATACATAATTCCAGTCTCAGGCCTAGCATGTGACATCCGATATTGGATCGTAATACGCAATATTTAGTATACTACGCCTAGTATAGATTATATATTCCTTAAAAGAATATTTCTGGAGAATTGGGTAGGCACGATGCTTTTCTAGAAGCCAACCATGTCTTGTAAATCGGTAAGAACGTGGTACGGGGTACGCAAGTGTTCTGATAGTCCGACGACCAAATTTACTGCAAACAAATCCATGGATGTCATGGGTCGCTTTCCAAAGATTCACCTAGACCTGGCCAAGGTTCCGGTTCAGAAATCGGAACCGAACCGGTTGGAACCGGACGGTTCCGGTTCCAACCGGTTCCGGAACCGAACCGGTTGGAACCGCTGGAACCGAAGGGTTCCAGCGGTTCCAATCGGAACCGTACGGTTCCTGTTGGAACCGAAAGTAAAAAAAAAAAAAAATTATTTACTTGGAACGGTAAGGTTCCACAAGTAAATCTCAATTATTATTATTAATAATAATGAGGTTTAAAATTGCAACATTGAGCACAATAGTCAATTTTTAAGGAGGTTTAAAAATCTCCTTTTTATAACCAACTCTTGGTTACTGACTTCTTTATATAAGCGATGTGGGACACAATAGCCAAGTAACAAATATCTAACATCGCTTATATGAAGAAAACACTAGCCAAAAGTTGGCTATAAAAAGGATTATATGTTAAAAGAATTTTATAAAAATATAATTCTATAAAAATGATGTGATAGTTTGAAAAAACATTACGATTATAGAATTTGTTTTCTATTTTTTAAAATTTATTAATAATAAAAAAAAAAAACCAAAAGGGAACCGTAACCGAACCGGAACCAACCGGTTCGGTTTCGGTTCGGTTTACGGTTCCGGTTCCACACTTGTAGAACCGGGAACCGGAACCGAACCGCTGGCCGGGTCTAGATTCACCGATGACATTTGACTCGAACAGAATTAATCTTGGATTAATTATGAGAGAGAAAAAATTAATCTAGGATTAATTACGACAAGAATTTATATGGGATAAAATTCGATTAGAAGAGAGAGAACGATTAATTTGGAATTAATCAATTAAATAATATATTCGATATATTAATTGAAATTAGATTTCGACGCGGAATTAAAATTGGATTTTAATTCCGGCGAACAAATTAATTTAGAATTAATTCGTAAGCGACTTTAATAATAATGTCGCAACGGTAAATTCGTTAATTCGGAATTAAACGAACCCGAGCCCGAGCGAAGTTGCGCGTTGAGATTGTTCGACTTAAATTCAGAATTTACAAGTGGTGGGATCCACTTGACTTACATCACTAATTTGACTAGTGATAGAAGTAGTTGATAAATGAGTGTAAATCTTGCATTGCTTGTTTTTCGCTCAACATAAGCTCAACACACTTTGTAATATTTTATTCATTTGGAATGACATATACCAAATTTGATTTGGTAAATGGTATTAGTTTTTTTTTTTAGAAAATCAAATACACAAAATTGAAAAACTCTATCCTCTCCAACAAACAAAAACCGTGAGCCTCCTCTCCATTCTTAGAAATTTTGCTTCAAAATTTCTTCTTACTAGCACATTCAAGGAGTCATTCAAGGTGTTAGGGAAACCAATCCCAAGAGTTTGGAACACAAGGGAAAGCTTGGAGCTCTTCACCAACACCAAAAAGTTTTAAACTTCATACATCCATCCAACCGATCAATGTAAGTTTTTCCCCAACTTCTTTTAGTATTCACACTAATCATGACTTAGAAGATCCTTGACATGTTCTAGGAACCCAACATTCTTGCCATAGTGAACACGACCTTTACTCCATACGCTGTCTAACCCTCATGGCCTCGTGATCAATGTACTCATTGAGGTAGCCATTCCTGACCAGGTCATCAACTTGCTCATGCATATCACTACAGATATCGATGCCACGTCCTCTAGCATTTTGATGCGCATAATAGGCAATGTGATCCATTTTCTCAACTAGGAACCTCATCGGGACGGGCTCAGTCAGTAGGCCATTGTCATGTATCTCCCGAGCTATCTGTGCCAAAGGCCAGTTTATAATAATGTACGTCGTGCCCTCTGTAACATGTGCAACCTTGATCATAGGCCTCA
The DNA here is from genome assembly GCA_019454045.1 of Zanthoxylum bungeanum. Taxonomy (NCBI): domain Eukaryota; kingdom Viridiplantae; phylum Streptophyta; class Magnoliopsida; order Sapindales; family Rutaceae; genus Zanthoxylum; species Zanthoxylum bungeanum. The sequence continues at coordinate 49,241 of SKCR01038713.1, read as the reverse complement.
TCTTGGGTGCTAGGTCGCCCTGGGTGATTGGTCTAAACTCCAATTGCCTCGGGCCTGATCATTTCCATCCACTACCAGTATCCCAACGAATCTCCTACTTTGGCTCATTCTTTACCCGAGTTGCACCCCATCGGGCTATCTTCTCATTTTCCACCAACAATACGAATCTCCTCGCCTGCTCTAGGGCCGCGGTATAGTCTGACACTTCCTAAATCCTGAGGTGGAACCATAACCTTCCAACCCTGAAGGCTCATTTAAAGCTTTTTAGTGCCTATAGGGACTCATACCCCTCGACCTCCAATATCAGGCTGTGGTACCAATTGATAAAGCTCTCCAACGGCACGTCATCGCGCTGTTTCATTGTCTTCAGTGATCCGAGCGTTTTCCTTGGTGCGCATGCCCTTTTAAAATGGAGTATGAAAGATTTTTTTAGTTCCGAAAAACTGTTAATGCTCTCTGGAGTTAGATTTCTGAACCATAAGCTGGCCGATCCCCCCAAAGTCAGTGGGAATACCTTGTAGACCGCTTCTCCGACCATGCCCTGGATCTCCATTAGCAAGAAAAATCTTTCGACATGGGACTTAGGGTCTTTGTTATCCTTATAGATGTCAATTGTGAGCATGGTGAGCCTCCTCGAGAATTCCACTACCAACACCTCCATGGTGAAAAAGGACTTTGTCTCCATATCTTGGTCACTATGGGCATCTCATCGCATGGTCTTTTTTTCCAGGGCTTTACTACGGGTGTGAAACTAGCCACAAACACTAACCTCAACTTATAAGCATTTCTAGTCACGGTTTCTCGATCCCCCTTTACACCGACAACCCTCTTTTGACTGGCTATCTCTTGTATATAAGAACTAATTTTCAAGTGCAGTGGAAACACCTTAGGTACCGGGATCGGCCTTGAAATTTTTTTCTACTTTCTGCATTTGATGACCGAAAATGACCATATATTGGTCTGATGTTTTGCTTATATTTTTAATAATTTCCCAGTCCTCGAACAACAGCTCAGATCAGAATCATTTTTCACCCAAAATGCGCGCACTACACACCCAAATTAGCCCTTGAAATACGTGGTATAATTGTGTTTGAGATCTGATTATTTTCACCAAATCAGTCCCACAACACCCTAGAAACACTCATTTATATTCCCAAAATATTCTGGAAAAAAACGTGAAATAAACTGAGCCCCTAAACACAACAGTGGGATGCGACAATGAGTAGATTTTATGCTCATTACCGTGAGTGTATACAAGAAAGGAAGAAGATGATGATTTCGTTCCAACTCCGAATGGCATTCCGTGCTATGTCTTACAACCAACAAAAACTAGTGTGAGCTAGACTCACAAGAATGAAATCCCTAAACACTTTAGAGATTGAACTAGGATTTGTCACACACTCAAACTTTTTTTTTTCCTTTTTCTTATTTTTTATTTTCCTTCAACTTTTGAGAGAATTTTAGAAAACAAGAAAGTGGCTTGGGTATCACAAATTGAATTAAGGTAAAAAGCTAACACACTTATCCTTTTATACTTAGGGGTTAATTTGACAAAATAAAATAAAAAACCCTTCCTCTCCCCTTAGACAAATTCGGCCAGCCCACTTTTTTTGTTTGTAACAACCAAGTTTTTAAGTATCATCATAATTACAATATTTAATTGCCAAAATAAAAAGGTGTAAATACCATTTATGTAATATTGAATTTGAAAATCATAATTTAAAATTCTATATTTCTATAAATTATATATTAAAAATTTAATATTTACATTAAATTAAATGATTTTCTCATAATCATTTATTTAATGAAAATCTTATATCAAAAATAATATTAAGTTACATGTGAGATCAAATATATTATTAATCCCATTATTAATAATATATAAATATGAGTATATAATTGGATTATCCAATTATATTTAATTTGGTATAGCATATAGAGCTAGCATGAGGAAAAAATGGACCTACAGTTCCGAAATCCAAAAATCCTGGAATTTTAATTAAACTTTTAAAAATATTCTGAATTATAAAAATCAAATTATTTCACTAAAAACCCGAAGTTGCACTTTCATTACCGTAGATGGATAATAGAAGGCGAACTATTTCGGTGTCCATCGATATAGTCATTACATACGGATTTGCCCTTCACGAGTATCTCATAATTAAGCCTAGTCATAATGTCCGTTATAACCCTCTAATTATTCTTACCTCAAAGTACCATTGATTCTCTAATGAATAATTTATTCATAACCATTATGAATTTTAATCATTCTATTCGTAATAGAAAGACTTGAGCGCTCTAATCGTTCAAGTACCAAATCAACCTTTAAAGAAGATACTCATCAACTTCTCGTAAGAAGGAGTGAACTCCATATCTATGTAAAATGTCCCCAGCTACACATCAAACCATGTCCCCAAAATACGTAGCTATTGGTCAGGATTGCTATACCAACATTACCTTTATAATTAAAGGACATAACCTACCATGCAGGAGTTCGCAGTACACTCAGGATTCAGATCAATCCTTATATGACCATCTAGTAGATTGAAATGAATTTATTTATTTAACGGATATTATAAGAAATTAATTTCTATCTGTGTCCAGTCCTATATGATCACATCATATAAGGTTCCTTCATTCTCATGTCACCACATGGACGATCCCAGATCAAGGTCACCATACAACTATAGAATGGACCGCAACTATAGATAATCCACAAAAAGTACCCGCTTTGTTTGCTCTTTATGAACTATTTTAGATTACTAATTTCAGACTTAAGGCACATGAGTAATCAAGAGTAAACAATATAATTTATAATATGCAATTTAAAACAAAAATTTTGATAAAAGTATAATGCATATTTTTTTTTATTTCATAACATGTAATTTCGTTTACATTATATGAAGCTTTATGGCATATATTGTAACAATCTCCCACTTACACTAGAGCAAATGGGACATGTCATGTAATCCTAGACCATCTAGGTGACATTTATAAACTTTAGCCGACAAGGTCTTTGTAAACGGATCAGCCAGGTTCTCTACGGATGCAATATTTATGATGGAAACGTCTCTTCTCTACACTATCTTACGATAAGATGATTTTTTCTCTATATATGCTTTCCCTTCTTGTGGCTTCTTGGTTCTTCGGAATTCGCCAATGCACCACTATTATGGCAATAAAGTGTTATTGATTTATCCATATTAGGAACAATTTCCAGATGTCCCAAGAAATTCCAGAGCTAGACTACTTCCTTAGCTGCTTCGCAAGCTGCTACATACTCAACCTCCATAGTGGAGTCAGTAATACACGATTTGTTTATACTCCTACACACAATGGCCCCACCACCTAAGGTAAACACTGATCCAGATGTTGATTTCCCAGAATCCACATTAATCTTAAAATCAGAGTCTGTATATCCCTTGAGGATCTTATCCTCACCAGAATATACAAGTATATAATTTCTCATTCTCTTAAGATACTTGAGAATATGTTTCACAGCCACAAAATGATCTAATCATGGGTTAGACTGAAACCTAATGACTACTCCCACTATAAAGCATATGTCTGGTCTCGTGCATAACACAACATACATGAGACTACCAAATGCTGAGGCGTATAGGATATGTCTCATTTCCTGAACTCCTTAAGGTGTCTTAGGAGAATTTTCATTCGACAAATGAATTCCATATAGATAAGGCAAATTGCCCTTCTTGAAATTCTGCATCCCAAATCACACAAGGATCTTGTCGATATAGGATGTCTGAGATATAGCTAACAATCATTTCTTCCTTTCCCAAAGAATCTGGATCCCAAGTACATAACTGGCCTCTCCCAAATTTTTCATTTGGAATTGGTTAGCTAGCCATATTTTCACGTTCGATAATATCTTTACATAATTCCTAATGAGCAAAATATCATCGACGTACAAAATGAGAAAAACCAACTTTCCGTCAATGACACGTTTGTATACATAAGGCTCATCGATGTTCTACTCAAAATTATAAGACTTGATCGTGGTATCAAATCTTAAGTTCCAAGATCGAGATTCCTGCTTAAGTCTATAAATAGACCTTTACAGCTTGCAAACCTTTTGCTCTTGTCTACGGGCTATGAACCCTTATGGCTGTACCATATAGATAAACTCATCAAGATTTCCATTCAAGAATACAAACTTGACGTCCATCTGCCAAATCTCATAATCATAATATGCAACAATGGAGAGAAGAGTGTGGATGGATTTGAGCATGACTACTAGCAATAAAGTCTCCTTATAGTCAACTAACCCTTCGCCACTAGCCTAGCCTTAAAGGTCTGCACCTTCCCATCTGCTCCCCTATTTCTCTTGTAGATCCACTTACAACCTATGGATTTTACCCTAACAGGTTGGTCAAGAAGTTCTCAGACTGAGTATGAATACATAGACTCCATCTTGTGGTTAATGATTTTGAGTCATTTCTCTTTATTAGAATCATCTTTTTCACTACGATAAGTCAATGAATCATCTACACCATCACTGGATGTGACAATTGTGCCTTTCCAACTCCTAAATAACCATCAGGTTGTCGTACAGCCTTCCCACTACGTCTAGGTGACAGATCATTCTAACATTCTTGCATCTGACGCTCTGATGTCAAATGTGTTATGTTTCTGTCAATTATTATTGACGATGGTGTGGCGGGTCGAACCAACAAGTAACTCCTTGAGTAACATTTTACTTCGAGGTTTGAACACCTTCATATAGTCTTCCTCAAGAAACGTAGCATTTGTCGACACAAACACTTTGTTATCTTCTATAATATAAAAGAACTCACCCTTAGTCTCCTTAGGATAGCCTACAAATAGGCACACCTTAGAATGTGGCTCCAACTTAGTAATCTTATTCTTCAGCACATGTGCTGGACACCCCCATATGTGGATATATCGTAAACTAGCTTTAAGACCACTCCACAACTCTAAGGGAGTCTTAAGAACATACTTAGATGGAACTAAATTAAGGATATACATTATTGTTTGGAATGCATACCTATAAAATGAACTAAACAGTGAACTATAACTAAATATAGATTTTATCATGTTTAGTATAGTCCGATTTCTCCTCTATGTAACACCATTATGCTATGGTGTGCCAGATGCTGTGAGCTGGAATACTATATCATGGTCAACTAAGAATTCCTTGAAATTTATATTAAGGTATTCTGCTCCATAATCCAATCGTAGAATTTTGATCATCTTACCTAATTGGTTCTCAACCTCAACACGATACTCTTTCAAATTTTCAAAGGTATATGACTTGTTCTGCATTACATAAATGCACATATATCTAGAATAATCATTAATAAATTTGATGAAGTATTCATAACCTCCTCGGGCTCTTACATTCATCGATTCAAAAACCTCTAAATGTATTAGCTCAAGTGGTTCACTGGCTCTTATACCGTTTCCAATAAAAGGTCCATTGGTCATCTTTCCTTCTGGACATGATTCACTGACTAGAAAAGTCTCAAGCTTTAACTGGTTTAAAGCTTTATTCTTTATTGTGGACGTTGGTTTTCGCCGAGGTCTACAATTGATAATTTGTATGATGGGGCACTAACGATCCTGCAAAACGAAGGTAGAGTGAGCGGGGAGTTCCTACCCACCGGTGTGGTGGGCACCATAGGCACTTCGATGCTCAAGTCAGTAGAAGAGACAAGCTGTAAATGATGGTAGTACAAGGTCTGAGATTACCTTGACCTTCGTAGACTATCGTGATGGCGGTGGGTCGGTGTGTAGAGGATGAGAGAGTTTGAGAGCTTAAGATTAGAATGCTTAAGTTTCTATAAAGATGTTTAAGCTTAGATGCATATAACTGATATTTGCATCCTTTTTATAAGTTAAAGAATAGTCTATTAGTTGGAACATGGACCGCATTTATGAATGTGGGCCCTACTAACATGTTAAACATTTGCCTTTCGGTGTTGCAACAGGTAATTATACGGATATTAATCAAAGATGAAGTGATACTTTTTTGGTGGAAAGTAAATGGGCTGTTTTGTGGGCTTTGGTTGTTATTGGGCTTAGACGAAAAGACAATCATACCCTTGGCCCAAATTTGGCCCGTACAGTTTTCCCATTATTCTCTAAGTCAATGAGTCATTGATTTGGAGAGTATTTCGACGAGATGTTGTCTGGGGTCTGTGTACGCATACCTGAGCGTTGATGTCGTTTGGACCCGTCAAAGGTTATACCATGTTAATGTTGCTTGGACCTATCAAATGTCATATTATGTTAATGGAATAAAATAAATATATGGGATGATCCTCAACCGACCAAACATGATGATGATCTAGGAGACTGTCACGAGCTATGGGGAATTTTCCCATTGACTGGACTAGATGAAGGCCATTGATCACATCCAGTGACCCGACCTACTATGGGTTTGGGGGAATCTATTATGTCGTATGGACCAGATGAAGGTCCAGGTTTTGATTTTGACTCGACATGAGCCAAATTCATATCAAGGATGATCCTCAATCAACTAGTCCTTGATGATGATGTTTCTCAGTCCTGGGAAGATCCTTGTTGACCCGTCCTAGGTGTTGATGTAGCTTGGACTTGTCAAGAGGAACATCATGTTTAAAGAAAACAAATAAATGTTAAGGAGGATCCTCAGCCGACCAGACATGAGGATGATGTGGGAGACTATCACGAGCTAAGGGGAATGTTCATGTTAGCTGGACAAGATGAAGTCCAGGATCACATACAGTCGACCCGACCTGCTGTGGGTCTGGAGAGTCTTCAATATCATCTGGACCAGATAAAGGTTCAGGTCTTGAATCGACTTGACATGAGCCAAATACATATCAAAGATGATCCTCAATGGACCTGTCTTGGATGATGATGTTGATCGGTCCTAAGATGATCTTCGGTCGACCCGAACAGGGTATTGATGTTGCGTAGACCTGTCAAATGTCATATTTAAAGAAATTAAATAAATATTAGGGATGATCCTCGGTCGACCCGACCCAGATGATCCTCGGTCAACCCGACATGGTATGATCATATAGATTGGACATGTCTAGAGTAATATCATGTTTAAAGAAAACAAATAAGTGTTAGAGATGAGCCTCAGCCGACCAGATTTTGAACTTGACTCGACATGAGCCATGTGGAATGTTCTCGTCAACTGAATAAGATGAAGTCCATGATATCTAGTCAATGATCGACAATGTCACACACGTATAACGCAAGCGCACATATCGTTCAAGTAGTACAAAGTATCGATCCCACGAGGACTTAATACCTAAGCTATTATTTATGAAATCAAATGTTTACGAGTATCTAATGGATTGATTGATTGGATGTTGATTTTAATTTAAAAACAAGTAAATAAAATGGCGCGAAAGTAGGTTTAGGAAAATTCAATATTAAGAAACTATCTAGGGTTGTGAATCTTTCCAATATCTTTTAAAGATGAAGTGGTTATTTCATGTTTGTGTAATATATTGGTTTACTAACCTGGAACACGAAATTCTACAAAAGCCTCTGTCGATGGTCGGATGCAAATACCCAGTGTAACCTAATTAATCACATGTCTATGTCAACCAAGTTACCTGAATTCATTAAGATTAAGTTCCAATTGTGGTTACCCTCGCCCGACAGGTATATGACTATCCTGTAAGGAAGTCTATTAAAGGGTTATCTATCCTCAAGGAAGATCATGGGCTATTAAGTCTAAGGCTAAAACCTAAAATACTTTTGTCAAGTTTATTTTAAGTTTACCATATCAATCTTATTAATGGCCAGTTAATAAGAAGCATTAAGACTAAGACTCAATACATAACCTTTATATTACCCAAACCGTAAAATAACCCCTTATAAACCAATGATATTGGAAATCATCACAACCCCAGATAACGGGCTTAGTTATAACACATATCTGAGGCTAGTAAAAGCTTAAATAAAATAAAAGACCTAAAGTAAAGGCTGAAAATTAAAAAAGTAAATAAAACAATAAAGAAAATGATGGGGGTTAGAGGATCCACTTTTAATATTTCAAAATTAGAAATATCCCTTATTCTCAATGTTTACCAATTAATTAACAAGACCATTAAGGCGGTAATTTCATTTGTCTCAATTAAATCCAACCGACCATATAGGCGGTAACAAGGTTATTACCTAAATCAACCATATTGCCGGAAACTACGTCTGAAATGTAAAACCGACCATGTAAGCGGTAAATAAGGTTGTCACCTAAACCGGCCATATAGGCAGTAACTAATTAATCCAAATTTTAATTAAAATAAGAGAGATTAATCTAATCTATTATATTAAAAGTCTCACCTTTTCACCCCCGCAGAATGAGATTACCTACTCATGCTGTAAATGAAAACACACAAAATTTTATTAATTAAATAAAAAGAAAATACAAGAAAACTTAAATAAATATACAAGACACTTTCCTTTAGGTTTTCATGGTGAAATTCCTCCAAAGAAAGCATGGAAAATTTACAAAGTTTAGCTTGGTATTTATAGGAAAATCTAAAGGTTTCCACCAATTTCTCCACCAATTGCTCCACAAAACATGACACCAAACATGGCATCAAACATGGTACCAAACATGGTATCAAACATGGCACCAAATCCTCCAACAGACATGCAAGCATGTTTGGTGGAAGTTTGACAATTTTTATTTTTTTATTTTATTTTATATTTTGAAAATGACTATAGTAATTTCACAAAATACACTGGATTATTCATCAATTTCGGTCTTACAAACTTCAGAATTCGAAAATATTTAAAACTTCAAAGTTGTAGATCTTTGTGTCTTCTTTAACCTGGAACTTGAATCAGCTCAATCGAACATTGGATTAAAACTTTATGGCCAAAATACCAAACTTACACAAAATTGGAATTTAGGACTGCACACGTGACACGCATAGTAAATTTCAGTTTTCGTCAAATTTTGCTCCGGATTTCATCATTTTAGCCCCGATTTGATTCTATTAAGTCCCGATATTTTATTTATCTACAAAACACATAAGAACACATCAAAACGTTCATCAAACCCGAGAAACTAAACAAAATATTAGGTAAAAGGGGCGGTAAATATTGATATATTTCCCGCTCATCACACCCCCAAACCTAACATTTTTCTAATCCTCAAGCAAAAAAATAAAATACAATAAACAATTAAAATTAAACTAAGCCACTTTCATCGGGATCCCGGTTGCATTTAGCATATGCAACAAGCCTTTAAACCCCTAGGTGTCCCTAATGGACGAGTAGTAGTCTCGTGAGGGTTGACATCGATGATACCCACAAACGTCTTATAAAAGTAAAAAGATAGTAAAACTAATGCACACAAAAGCAAAAAAGACAAGAGAAAAGAGAATAAAGAAGTTATTGACTAAACAGGTGAAACTTCTTATCCAAGGTAATAGTTGTTTTGTTTCTTTCTAAATTACCGAATAAGTAAATTCTCCGATTATTTTTACAATTCTTCATACACACAGCGAACAAGATATTAATCAAGTCATTATGCCTACAATAGTCACAAGCGTAGATGAAAAGAAAGTAATATTTTTGTCCTAAAGTTATATTAGAATTCACAGTTTTTTTTAGCAATGGAATATTTTTTTTTCTGATTTTTTTATACAATATCTTCCATCCATGTAGCGAGCTTTGGGTCAGTGACTCCCAAGCCAGTTGGCTTTAGGGCACTAGGTGTTAAGACACCCTTAGATACTTAATTACTCGGATTTCATATATCTTTTTTTTTTATCCCATCGCTTTTTTAGATGCTTCCTCCAATTAAACTAAAGCACTGAATATTACAAACTCGTCAATTACTTCTCATGTCCGTATGTTAGCATGTAAGTTGATAATACCTGTCAACTGAGGATATGAAGATCCGTTTTAGTCAGTTTTATGGAGAATTCACAAATTAAATAATTCAAAAGGAAACAAATAAAAATTAACTTGTTCCAAAATAGGTTGCGATACGTCTCAGGAGCGGGAATTCCTTACACATCTATCTGTACACCAATTTCACCTGATTAATCAAATTAAAAACACAAAATATAATTTTATTTTTTTTTTGTAAAATTTTTCAATTTTTTTTTGAATTTTTGACTAAAAATAAAATGTTTTTTTCTTTTTGAATTTTTGACTAAAAATAAAACAATAAAACAAGATACAAATTAACTATTCCCCTCCCCCAAACGTAAATGAGACATTGTCCCCAATGTCTTAAAAAGTAGAAGAATAGATTAGAGAATAGTACCTGGTTAGCTGAAATTGTACGTCTTAAAAGAAAATTAAAGGTTAAGATCTAGATTTATCCGACGCTTCTTACCATGATCATTATCGGACCAATTAATCTTGGAAAGGATAGGGTCAATTTGTGGTTAAAATGTTAAAATTTGGTCAATTAAATCATTGACAGTTCTGGCAGTGAAGAGGAGATCTTTTACAGGTTTCGACACAAACCCATTTCTACGGGCATCATCAAGAAATACACAAAAAAATCATAAAATCCATCAACGTTGTACAGTCCAATTGGTTTCTGGTGTATGTTCAGGTTTGCCTAAGATAACACAGTAAATATTTCCTTCATCGTGCCCAAACCACCTGGCAAAGCAATAAAAGCATCATCACAGTTAATCATTTCTACCAGTCGTTCAGACATACCTGGCACGATCAGTTCCTCTCCGTTTGATGATCCAATCAGATTCGCCTCCGCCAAAGGGTTTTGGGATGATTCCCAAGACTTGACTGCCTCTTTCCTGTACAGCCTTTGAAACGATCCCTATAAGTCCAAGATTGCCACCGCCATATACTAAGCGCATATTTCTTTCAGCTAAGACTCGACCCAAATCTTATGCTGCCGCTACATATTATGGCTTAGTACCAACACTAGTACCGCAAAACACACAAATGTTTTCAAATCATCTTCTTGATGTGGCTTCCATTTTAACTCTGGATGTCTTCAAAAGTGCAATGATGAGTTGAATTTATAACACCTGAAAAGGGTGAGTAAAAATAACAGAACTAGTACCTGCCAAATGATAATTATTAGTTAAACAATAAAATAATTCATGAAAGGTCAAAAAGTCTAGATTCTGTCGGAGAAAATAAAGAAAATAACAAAACAAATCACAATTATTAGGAAAAAAACAAAGAGATATAATATTTACAGAAAGCAACGGCTTGAATGACGTCTATGCATTGGGGACAAGCTTCCCATCCAATTTTCTTATAAATTGGCAAATAGGGTCTTTTTGAGTCAGATTTCCGAGACTTAACTGTTGTCTTTCTTTTCAGAATTGTGTATATAACATCTGAATTGCATGATGCACATATCCACTGGAATGCATCTCAAGAGTCTTAGATATGTCATCCAAAGATTCCTTACTCAAGCCATCCCTAATGAATTTAATTTTATCTTCACGGTTATCAGACACCATTCCTAAATAACGACAACGAGTATTACATGTCATACGTGTACATTTATAACAAACACCAATTCTTTTAGCCCTTCTCATTTTTGCATAGGTGTTTTATCCTAAACCAGATAGATGAGAAATAAAAGAGTCAGAAGACTCACCTGCCAATCGGACCCGTGCTTCAATAATCCAACAAATGTCAGTAGGAATACCTTTGATCATCATGAGTCTTATCCGTTCCAAGCGAGATTTGTAGACTATCATTGGAGAATTTTGAAGGAGAGAAGGAAATTGCTTGTGAAAATTTACGAGAACTTCTTCCATCATGAAATCCGACTTTACTTACACAAATTAAACACATAAAAATAAAACACACCAGATCACAATATACACAAATTTGCATGGGTTGCCTCCCAACTAGCGCTAAGTTTAACGTCGTCAGCTAGACATGACTGCCCGAATGTTAGGCTGAATATGAAAGTGTGACACTTTCTTTTTGTCGCTCAAATAGTTCTCCCCAGTAGTGTTTGACATGCTGTCTATTAACCTTGAATGTTTCATTGGTGTTGGGATCAAGTAACTCAACAGCTACATATGGTAAAACCTGAGTAATCACAAATGGCCCTGACCACATTGATTTCAACTTTCCAGGGAAATATTTCAACCATGAATTGAACAACAACACCTGCTACCTTGGTTCCAGTTGTCTGTGCACTATTTTTTGATCATGCCATTTTTTGGTCTTTTCTTTGCATAATCTAGAATTCTCATAAGCCTGTAGGTGAAATTCCTCTAATTCATTGAGTTGGTATAGTCTTTTCTCTCCTGCAGCTTGTGGATCAAGATTCAACTTCTTCAGTGCCCAGTATGCCTTGTGTTCAAGTTCAACAGGCATATGACACGCTTTCCCAAACACCATTCGATATGGGGACATACCAATGTGTGTCTTGTAAGCTGTCTGGTAGGCCCATATTGTGTCATCCAGTTTTGTAGACCAGTTTCTCCTTGTTGATCTAACAGTTCTCTCCAAGATTCTTTTGATTTCCCTGTTTGAAACTTCAACTTGCCCATATGACTGTGGATGGTAAGCAGTGGCAACTTTATGAGTAACTTCGTAGTTGGATAGGAGTGCATCAAAGTATCTGTTGCAGAAATATGAGCCACCATCACTGATAATTGCACGAGGTGTTCCGAAGCGAGTGGAAATATTCCTTTTAAGGAATTTTATCACCACTTTAGAATCATTGGATGTCAGTGCAATTGCTTCAACCTATTTGGAGACGTAGTCTATTGCAACCAGTATGTACAGGTTTCTGAATGATGGAATAAAAGGTCCCATAAAATCAATCCCCTATACATCAAATATCTCCACTTCCAAATATTTTGCAAAGGTCCTTCATTTCTTCTCGAGATATTTCCCGTTCTCTGGCACCTGTTACATTGATGAGCAAACAGATAAGCATCTTTAAAAAGAGTGGGCCAGAACAAACCTGATTGAAAGACTTTAGCTGCAGTTTTGTTTCCACTGAAGTGTCCGCCATATGGTGATGAATGGCAATGTTGCAGAACACTGTTAACTTTCTTCTATGGAACACACCATCTCAGTAATTGATCAGCACAATGTTTGAACAAGTACGACTCATCCCATACATAGTGCTTGACTTCTTTGAAGAGCTTCTTTCGTTGCGGAGTTGTCCATTCCAACGACCATTTTCCTGACACTATGTAGTTGACATAGTCAGCATACCAAGGGACAACATGCTGTTTCATGGCAAACAGCTGTTTATCTGGGAAATTTTATTTGATTGTCAGCTCTTTGCCAGCTGTATCTCCATTCTCAAGCCTTGATAAATGATATGCCACTTGGTTTTCTGTCCCTTTCCTGTCTCTGATCTCCACGTCAAATTCTTGCAGTAGAAGTATCCAACAGATCAATCTGGGTTTGGCATCTTTCTTTGCGATCAAGTATTTGATTGCTGAATGATCTGTGAAGACCATCACTTTGGGACCCAGCAGATAAGAGCGAAATTTGTCAAAAGTGAACACAACTACGAGCAACTCTTTTTCAATAGTTGTGTAGTTTAGTTGGGCTTCATTCAGAGTTCTGCTAGAGTAGTAAATGGTGTGGAAAACTTTTTCTTTGCGTTGTCCCAAAACTGCACCTATAGCAAAATCACTAACATCACATATCACCTCAAATTGAAGGGTCCAATCTGGTGCTACAATGATAGGGGCGGAGACCAGCTTCTGTTTCAGGATCTCAAAAGTTTCCTGACATTCTTTGGTGAAGTTGAAATGCACATCCTTCTCCAGAAGATTGCACCGAGGTTTAGCAATCTTGGAAAAGTCTTTTATAAATCTCCTATAAAAGCCTGCATGTTCGAGAAAGCTCCGAATCCATTTGACTGATGTTGGTGGAGGTAATTTTTCAATTTTCTCAATCTTTGCTTTGTCTACCTTGATTCCCTTTTATGAGATCCGATGTCCTAGAACAATGCCTTCCTGTACCATGAAATGGCATTTCTCCCAATTGAGTACTAGGTTGGTATCTTCGCATCTTTGTAACACATGTTCCAGATTTTACAAGTAGTGGTCGAAAGAGTCTCCAAACACAGATAAATCATCCATGAAAACCTCCATACTTTGTTCCAGCATGTCTGAGAAGATGGCCATCATGCAACGTTGAAATGTGAGAGGAGCATTACATAATCTAAATGGCATCCTACGGAAAGCAAAAATACCATACGGACATGGAAATGTGATTTTCTCCTGATCTTCTGGGGCGATGGCAATCCAATTGTACCACAAGTATCTGTCCAAAAAATAATAGAACTCATGTCCTGCCAGTCTGTCTAGCATCTGGTCAATGAATGGCAGCGGAAAATGGTCATTCCTTATTACTTTGTTCAGCTTTCGGTAGTCCATGCATACTCTCCATCCAGTCACTGTTCTTGTTGGAATTAGCTCATTTTTTTTATTTGTGACTACAATAATTCCTCCTTTCTTTGACACACATTGCATAGGACTCACCCAAGTGCTGTCTGAGATGGGGCAAATAATACCACCATCAAACTATTTGATAATTTCTTTCTTCACGACCTCCTTCATGATTGGATTTAGTCTCCGTTGATGCTCCACTATGGGTTTTTACTCGTCATTCATCAGAATCTTGTCCATGTAAAATGATGGACTAATGCCTCGAATGTCTGCTATAGTCCAGCCAATGGCTTTCTTGTGTTCTCTTAACACTCTCAGCAACTTTTCTTCCTGCTCCAATGTTAGCGAAGAAGAAATAATCACAGGTAATTCAGAAGAGTTTCCTAAAAATGCATACCTGAGATGGTTCATAAGTAGCTTTAGTTCCAGATGCGGTGGTTCTTTAATTGAGGGCTTGATTCGATCTTTCTTCAGGAATTCCAGACTTTCCACCTATGGTGTCAATTTAAAGCGAAATGGCTTGTCAAGATAGTTGATACATTCCAGAATTTAAGCATCTAGCTCGCTGTCAGTCATGTTGGTGATGCAAGCTTCAAATTTGTTTGTGGGAGGTGGCATTGCACCATTATCCTGGATGATACTATCAACAACGTCAATTTTGAAACATTCATCCTCCTTTTCATCACTCAGGAATTTCATGGCTTTGAAAACATTGAAGGTAACTTTTTGGTCCTGCACTTTCATGGTTAGTTCTCATTTTTACATATCAATAACAGTTCGACTTGTAGCCAAGAATGGCCTCCCTAAGATGATAGGAACATCTTTGTCTTCTTCCATGTCAAAGATAATGAAATCAGCTGGGAGAATGAGTTTGTCAACTTTGACTAGCACATCTGTAACTACTCCTCTCGAAAATACAAGAGTTCGATCAGCAAGTTGCAGAGAGACTGAGGTAGGAATTGCTTCTCTAATTTTCAATTTCCTGTAAATAGAAAATGACATTAAATTAACACTTGCACCTATGTCATATAAAGCCTTACCGATATAATGTTCTCCAATGGTGCATGGGACAATGAAACTGCCAGGATCTTTCAACTTTGGGGGAAGTTTCCTCTGAATGATGGCGCTGCATTCTTTTGTCAATGCTATTGTCTCGTAATCTCTCAATCTCCATTTTCGTGAAAGAATGTCTTTCATGAATTTGACATAACTGGGCATTTTTCCAATGATTCTATGAATGGAATGTTGATATGCAACTTTTTGAACTCCTCTAGGAATCGAGCAAACTGCTTGTCCAGTTTGTTTTTCTGAAGAAGCTGAGGAAAATGTGGAGGTAGAGTGAATTTTTCTTGATTTTTTTCCTTTGCTTCTTTTTCCTCCATCAGTGGGACATCATCTTTTGGAATTTCTTCAATAGTTGCCTTGATTCCAACGTCTTTGTTGAAGTTGAAGCCAACACAACAGTGAATACTAGGCTGGATCAGATATGAAAATGTCTGGAAACACTTAGCACGCAAGTTGTAAACATCGCCGGATCCATAACTTCACCATATGGAGGAGCACCAGAGCCAGTTCAACAAGAAGAGACGGTGAATTATGTCAATAATTTCAACAGACAGGGGAACAATCCATATTCCAACACCTATAATTCAGGGTGGAGGAATCATCCCAATTTTTCATGGAGCAATAAGTCAGGGTAAAAGAACAATCCACCATCTGGATTCCAACAGCAAAACAAAGGCCAGGAATATGTAAAAGAACCAGAAATGAAAGAATGGTTTGCAGAGATGTTCAAAAAGCAAGAAGCAAAATACGATGCTATGTTTCAAGCCCAAACAGCATTCAACCAAAGCCAATCTACTTCTATAAAGGCACTGGAGAATCAAATTGGACAACTGGCCAATTCTCAGAGTTACAGACCGCCAAGTAACTTTCCTAGCAATACAGAACCAAATCCAAGGAACCGAGGGAAGGAGCAATGTCAAGCCATTAATTTGAATCATGCTTCTGTCTGTTGGCCACAATGAATTGTTATTAGCCATTTCTTCGATAAGTCCCAGGCTTGATCTTCTCATTTCGCCATCAAAGCTTCTCTAGCAGCAACATCAATTGTGGTTCTCATCAATCCTGAAAGTCCATTATAGAAAGTTTAGACTTGTAGTCACTTTGTAATCTCATGGTGAGGACATTTTCTAAGTAAATCTTTGTACCTTTCCCAAGATTTGTAGAGAGATTCTGAGTCATGTTGCACGAAAGATGTGATGTCATTCCTTAACTTTACTGTTCTGGGTGGTGGAAAATATTTTACAAGGAATTCGGTGGCTAGAGAGTTCCAAGTTGTGATGGAACCTGCTGGTAGTGAATGTAGCCAAGTTTTAGCTCTGTCTCTCAATGAATATGGGAAAACACACATTCTCATTGCTTCTTCAGCTGCTTGATTATAGTTGAAAGTGCAGCAAACTTCCAGGAAGTTGCTGATATGGGCATTAGGATCTTCAGTTGCATTCCCCCCAAACTGAACTGACTGTTGAATCATCTGAATGCATGTCTTGATATCACATGCATTTGCTGGTAAGGGAGGAAGTACAATACATGAAATGAAGCCATCAACCACTAGAATGGTTCTGTCTCTAATGGGAATTGGTGGTGCAACTTCTAAAGGTTCAGGTTCCATGTTGACAATTTTTTCTTGGCATTCTCTCATTTCCATTCTCAACCGTCTGATGGTTCGTTCAATCTCTGGGTCAAATGGTCAGAGTTCAAAGCTTCTGGTTCGTCTCATGTAGTGTATGAGAACCTGAAACATTAGAAAACAAAAACAATAAGTAAAAAGAAATTAGATACAAGTAAAGGTATCTAACCCAAAAACTAATAGTGAAAGATAAATAAGTCCCCAGAAACGGCGTCAAAAACTTGACCGACGTTGTCACACACGTATAACGCAAACGCATGTATCGTTCAAGTAGTACAAAAAGTATCGATCTCACGAGAACTTAATACCTAAGCTATTAATTTATGAAGTCAAATGTTTACGAGTATCTAATGGATTGATTGATTGTATGGTGATTTTAAATTTAAAAAACAGTAAATAAAATGGCGCGAAAGTAGGTTTAGGAAAATTCAATATTAAGAAACTATCTAGGGTTTTGAATCTTTCCAATATCTTTTAAAAGATGAAGTGGTTATTTCATGTTTGTGTAATATATTGGTTTACTAACCTGGAACACGAAATTCTACAAAAGCCTCTGTCGATGGTCGGATGCAAATACCCAGTGTAACCTAATTAATCACATGTCTATGTCAACGAAGTTACCTGAATTCATTAAGATTAAGTTCCAATTGTGGTTACCCTCGCCCGACAGGTATATGACTATCCTGTAAGGAAGTCTATTAAATGGTTATCTATCCTCAAGGAAGATCGTGGGCTATTAAGTCTAAGGCTAAAACCTAAAATTCTTATTAATGGCCAGTTAACAAGAAGCATCAAGACTAAGACTCAATAAATAAACCTTTATATTACCCAAACCGTAAAATAACCCCTTATAAACCAGTGATATCGGAAATCATCACAACCCCATATAACGGGCTTATTTACAACACATATCTGAGGCTAGTAAAAGCTTAAATAAAATAAAAGACCTAAAGTAAAGGCTGGAAATTAAAAACGTAAATAAAACAATAAAGAAAATGATAGGGGTTAGAGGATCCACTTTTAATATTTCAAAATTAGAAATCTCCCTTATTCGCAATGTTTACCAATTAATTAACCAGACCATAAAGGCGGTAATTTCATTTGTCTCAATTAAATCCAACGGACCATATAGGCGGTAACAAGGTTATTACCTAAACAAACCATATAGGCGGAAACTACGTCTGAAATGTAAAACCAACCATACAGGCGGTAAATAAGGTTGTCACCTAAACCGACCAAATAGGCGATAACTAATTAATCCAAATTTTAATTAAAATAAGGGTGATTAATCTAATTCATTATATTAAAAGTCTGACCTTTTCACCTCAGCACAATGAGATTACCTGCTCATGCTGTAAATGAAAACGCACAAAATTTTATTAATTAAATAAAAAGAAAATATAAGCAAACTTAAATAAATATACAAGACACTTTCCTTTAGGTTTTCATGGAGAAATTCCTCCAAAGAAAGCATGGAAAATTTACAAAGTTTAGCTTGGTATTTATAGGAAAATCTAAAGGTTTCCACCAATTTCTCCACCAATTGCTCCACAAAATATGGCACTGAATCTGGCATCAAACATGGCACCAAACATGGTACCAAACATGGCACCCAATCCTCCAACAAACATGCAAGCATGTTTGGTGGAATTTTGACAATTTTTATTTATATTTTATTTAAAATTTTTAAAATGACTATAATAATTACACAAAATACACTGGATTATTCATCAATTTCAGTCTTACAAACTTCAGAATTCGAAAATATTTAAAACTTTAAAGTTGTAGATCTTTGTGTCTTCTTTAATCTGGAACTTGAATCAGCTCAATCGGATATCATATGAAAATGTTATGGCCAAAATACCAAACTTGCACAAAATTGGAATTTAGGACTACACTTCGTGACGCGCATAGTAAATTTATGTTTTCGCCATTTTTTGCTCCGAATTTCATCATGTTAGCCCCGAATTGATTCCATTAAGTGCCGATACTTTATTTATCTACAAAACATATAAAATCACATCAAAACGTTCATCAAACCCGAGAAACTAAACAAAATATTAGGTAAAAGGAGCGGTAAATATTGATTTATTTCCCGCTCATCAGTCAACCAAGCCAACTAAGGGTCATGTGTGTTAGGATTGGTGCTCTGAGTGCTAATTTCTAAATATTTCCCTATAAATACTTATGTAACCTTTTTATTATGAATAAAATAAACAGTTTTTATTATATAACATATCTTTATATATGGTAAAGATGTAATTGACCTTAGAATAATTAGTTATGATACTGTTGCAAAAGCGTCACAACTGACATTGCATTGTATCACGACGTCATTCTTAGACAGTTCCTAATCAAGGTTTACACTACTTGGTCACTAAAGTAAACCCGTTGAGACTGGTACATGTCATATACTGAAATCTTGGATTCGAATGGTTTCTCAATGAACCATGAGTCTTGGAAACTTGCATAGATGTGTAGGTGTTTACAATGGATAAACACTGAAGGACTCACTGAAGATTCTTAATGGATGGTACACCAACGTCAATAAGAATATTTTCGGGTTGAGTAGTATAATGATTCTTTGACTTAAGATATCAATGTGGATATATGAGTTATCCTCCATACTTTGATGGCATTCACGTCACCAATCTATTTAGATCATACCTCCGCCTGTTTATTGGGTGTGGATTGATGCTCAGGATATCCTCTGTGTGTCAAGAAAGGATTCGTCAGTTCTGTGTACAAAACATATGTATTCAATATGGAATTAGCAATCTGTTAATCCACGGGCCCGTGATACACTGTAGAAGTTAGTTCTAAGTGTTCTTAAGAGATTGCTAATAGAAACGTCGACGTGTTTATATCTATAAAGATTTGATGTTTATATCTATATCTCTTGAATAATCCGGATACCTGTGTCGGAGGGATTATACATATGTAATGTCATCGACCTGTATGGTTCAGTAAGTTTATCTGTATTCATCATAATTTATGGGTGGGTAGATTATGAACACAAAATTGGATTTTGTGACGGATGTACCTGAACCTAGAGAGTCTCACTAATGAAGTACACTCGTAGAGAACTAGGGTAACTTTTATGAATAATACTGATTATTTATAAGTCGTTTAATGGTTAAACAAAAATACATGCAATTGGGATCTTTTGGTCATTTCCTAATTAATATGTATTTGTATTTAATATTTGATTTTATTAAATTCACATTAATTAAATGTCAAATCGTGATATTTGACATATATCATTGATACATGTTTTTTGATTATTTAATGTAAATATAATACATATATTTAATATATTTGTATTTAATTATTTAAATTTTAAATGTTAAATGATTAAAGTAATTAAATAATAAATATCTTTAGTCATGATTTACTTTGCAAATGGCCAAGGTTGTTTGGTTACACTTGTTGCATTCATTAAATGTTGTAGTGAGCTAATGAAATAAGTTATCTAATACTTTATCATTTAATTAATTGAAACAAAAATGTAAAATACTTTGATTTTATTTTTTCTCTCATTCTCGACAATTGTAGGGAAAATATATAAGCTTTTTGTTTCATTTATTTTATAACAACAAGTTACCAAAATCAATTACAAAAGAAAGTTGAGAGCAAAGTTGAAGGAAAATGAAAGACTTGAGAAAAAACCTTGTATTTTGTAAGTATCTATAACTTTCTTCAACTAAGAAATTATTTCTATCAATCTTAGCGTCAACATGTGTTGTTAGGATATTTTCTATACTCTTTTAGCTTGTAATTAAATGGTTGGAAACTTATTTGAAAAATGTAAACATGTATGATAACAAAGAAAGCATGAAATTAGTTCATTAGCTCTCTTTTGGCCATTTGATGATGATGTTGTCATTCTAGAGTTGTTAGGACACTCATTGATGATCTAGAATTGTTCTTGAGTTGTTTCAAAGTGTTGAGACTTGTTTGGTATTGTGGAGATTGAATTAAAGTGTTGAATTTGTTTAATTTTGACTAATTTTGTTAATTGGATTAATTTGAAAATTATGGTTTATACCTTCACCAAAATTGGGGCTTTTCATATATGTATTAAATTATGATGTATATAAGATGTACAATTAATTTGGTGTTGATTGGATATCATTCTAACTTGTTTTGAACAAATTGATCAAAAGGGAAATCTGCTGGGTGCTCTCGGCAATAGTAATAAAATTTGGAATTTTTGTTACAATTTATATTTTGATGTATAAGACCTGTATAAATCATTTTGGTAATGATTTGGAATCACTTATAATTATATTTGACAATTTGAGAACTAAAATGATCAAAATCCAAAGTATGATGGGTCTCTCGGCAATTTAAGAAAAACATGATTTTTCGGTAAAAATTTTTAATTTTGAAGTATTGAATAATTAGAATAAATAACTTTATTTTAAATCCCTAGAAAAATATATTGAAATCGGAAAATTTTTATTTTCTGCGTTTACTCGGATTTGCTCCCTTAAAACCCCAACAAAATGGTATCGGAGTGAGTCGGATTCTGAACACTCGATATGATTATGCCTTTTAATTCAATGTTTAAGTTAATCTTTACTTTAGGCATGCATGTGTTTATTTAATTTAATTAAATAAAGTGAAATAATCTTTTGCGGAAAATCCCTATTTGTAAATAAGGTTTTATATTTAATATGTATTTGATGCATGTTACTTGGTCCGTCTTGTCAATACCGCTTATGGATAAATTATCTTCGACTATATTCGAGAACGTGCCAAAGCTATGAAGATATAACCGGTAGGAATTTATCTGTACCAGATATATTTTTTATATTAGGTAAATTCAAGCGAAAGCGGAATCCTGAACGTGCCAAAGCAGTCAGGGTCATGCAAGTATCTTGAATTTATCATTGACAAATTTAACCTTGATAAGATTTCTTGTGAACGTGCCAAAGCTATCACGACGAGAAACGAATAGGACCGAAACCCGAGGAGTCACTACTGAGTGATCAACAATGAGTTGTCTACCTAATGAATATACGTAGGTGAGAATATGCCAAAGATGTAAGCTGAAATATATTCATGGGGTCCACCTTTCACTATTATATTTGATTTGATTATCGCATGTTTTGTATTATGTCTGGGGATTACGATTTTACCTGAAATAATAGGAAGAGGATTTTTTAGATTAAAAATCCATGATCTATTTAATGCTTTATGATATTATATGAAACTGTTTTATCTGCTAACCATTTATTTGATAGATCTGTAATGTCGGCACCTTCGAACAACCCCTTTGCTCGTATGCCTGATACGAATAAGATTAAGGGCGCTGAGAATTTTGTAGACTGGGATATGGATTTGAGGATCGTCATTAGATCCGAAAAGATGGATATATTTTGGAAGGTCCATTACCCCTTGCTATATTTGAATATGCATCGCCTGAAGAGATTGAAACTTTCCGGAAATGGAAAGATGGTGATTTAAGGGTTAAATAATTCATTCTCAGTTCTCTATCTTCTGAACTAAAGAGGCAATATTTTGAGATGCATGATGCTTATAGCATGATGACACAACTTTGTGAATCGTTCATGAACCAGGAACAGGTCGTGGTTCATAGAGTAGCAATGGAACTGTTCCATTCTAAACTTGATGAGAGACAGGCTGTGAGCACACATGTGCTTCATTTGATCGATTTGATTAAGAATTTAAGGGGAAGTGATTTCCCTCTCAATGATACTCTAGGACAGAATCTCATACTTTGTTCGCTCCCGGCGTCGTATCGTCAGTTTGTCATGTACTTCAACATGAATATGATTTAGTACACTTACCGTGAGTTACATAGGATGCTTCTCACAGTAGAGGAGGAATTAAAGAAGGGAGTGCCGACTCACCTTCCAAAATCTACTTCACTTTCCGTTTCTTCCCACTCCAAGTTGAAAGGGAAGAAGACGAAGGGAAATAAGAAGAAAGGTTTCAATGTTCCTCCGCAGGCTCAGGTAGCGAAGCCCAAGAGAGCTGCTGAGGATAAGTACCACCACTGCCAGAAGGTCGGACATTAGAAAATAAACTATCCAGATTACCTCACACGGATAAGGAATGAAAGAGCATCAACATTACGTTCTTTTATTTTTCCTATTATTGATATCTCATTGGCTTGTGAAGCTATGACATCTAGTTGGATTTTAGATTCTGTTTGTCCTATTCACATTTGCAATTCGTTGCAGATGCTGAAGGAAAGTAGACGGCTAAAATCTGGGGAGATACAGTTGCGATTCGAGAGTGGTGACTCTCTGGATACCGTTGCAGTGGGCTTATGCAAGATTCCCCTACCTAGTGGGAGACTTTTGTTGCATGACTTTTTTTGTGCCAGGATGTGTGGCGAATATTATGTCACTTTTTGTATTAGATACTGAAGGATATAATGTAAATATTAAGAACCGTTCTTTATATTTATATGATAGAAATAATATTTAGATTCTAGTTTGTCCAACTTAGCATGGTCATTACATATTTCCTACCTCATACGACATCTTTAATACTAGAATTAATAAATGTAAACTATCTGATATAAATAATACTGAACTTTGGCATGTGAAGTTAGGTCATATAGACATGAAACATCTAACCCAATTGGTTAGTGATAGAAACCTGCCTGGAACAAAGCCAAGCAAACCCCTCCACGTGTTCTAAGCCCCAGGAACCGCGGATCTTGATTTTGTAAGAACAAAATCCTTCCAAGATCAAGTCCAACCATTAAGGAACCTTGCCCTTAAGAACCTTTCTTTATTTCTTTGGAGAATCCTGAACAGCGATACAGCACCACAACACTTGCCACACTTTGATAAGCTTTTGTTCCGTAGAACCAAGGAAGAATCCACTCCCTCAAGATGACACAAGTCACTTTGTTTTGTAAAAAGATATATTATTGGTTAATTTCCAATTACAATGAATAATGCCCCTTTAAATATGTGGCTAACCCTAATTCTACCCAAATATAATAAAATCCTAGTAAAATAAACCCAATAACACATAAAATACTTTAAAAATTCGTGCTTGGGCTTTGTAATATAATTAAAGTTCAGCCCAGCACTTAAACAACACATAACCTTAAAAAAATATAAAATATAAAAACTATAGGGATATCTTGCGTCCTCATTTTGACCATGAAGATGTCTGAACTGGACTTTGATGAAAGCTACAAGGTTATAGATATATGAGTCCTCTTTCTAATGCAACTTGAATCACTAAAATCGGACATCGGACGAGAAATTTACATCCAAAATATGAAGACTACGCAAATCCCACCACTACTAATGTACCATTCGGAAATTAAGCCCAAAATCAACCAGGGCAGCCCATGCATGTCCAAGACCCATTCCATTATTGACATAAACATAATAAGGCCTTCATATAAAGTCTCATACATGGACCAAACTCCATAACCCAAGGAATCTTCCAAATCCACCAAATGGCCCAAATACATCAATCTGACCAAGCCATGCAATCATCCACAACTTCAAGTTAACTTGGCCCAAAAAACACCGCTCATTCTCGATCACATCAGTTAGGAATGGTTTGATTCTGGATCTCACCATTGAACCTTATCCAACCTGTGAATCTTGTATTCAGGGTAAAATGACCAAAGCCACATTTTCGAGTGTTGGACACCAAGCCACTGACTTATTGGAACTCCTACATTCTGATGTATGTGGTCCTATGAGTCAGACTGCACACAATGGTTTTTCATACTTCATTACCTTTAATGATGATGTGTCACGGTACGGTTATATTTATCTGATGAAACATAAATCGGAAACCTTTGAAAAGTTTAAAGAATTCCGAAAAAAAGTAGAAAAATAAACTAGACAATATATTAAATGCTTTTGATCTAATCGAGGCGGTGAATATATGAGTGGAGATTTCACTGATTATTTAAAAGAGAATGGGATTCTCTTTCAATATAATTCTTCCGGTACTCCATAACATAATGGAGTGTCAAAGTGGAGAAATCAGACATTATTAGATATGGTCTGATCTATGTTGCGTTTTAAATATTTGCCCTATTACTTATGGAATTATGCTCTTTTAAATGTCGCACATCTTTTGAATAAGATTCCTTCTAAAGCTGTTCCTACAACTCCGTATGAGATATGGATATGTAAGAAACCGAATCTTAGTTATATTAAGATTTGAGGTTGTCCTGCAGAATAAGCTTTTGCCTCGAGGGTAAAAGTTTAGGTTTGTTGGATATCCTTTAAATACAAAAGGATATTGTTTCTATGATACCGAGCATCAAAAGACATTGCGGTTTTTGTACAAATTAACTATGTGATAATGGAAATTGCATTTTATCATTTCGTAATTAGATTACTTTAATATATATAAATGATAAAAGTCCTTATGATTAGTTCCAGATTATAAGATATGAGACAATATCAATCCACAAAGGTTTAATCATTAAATATCCATAGTCGTAGTATTATTGAGACTGGACTTCGATAATGCAGAATAGACTAGTATTGTACTTGTGCGTGTTACAGAAGCGTAACATCATAGTTCTCATATATTTAAGTATTGGATACTTATGCAAGTGCGATAGGAGGTTGTGTTTACCGATGGTACGGAAACAGCTTCGCTCTGGATAGACCCCTTGGAATCCCATGGTAGTATGACTATGTATCTATGGGAATCCGAATCAGGGTAGGTATATTTGGTCTTAACCTGAGACTTGCATCGCTAGTACTTGCGACAATCAATACGCTTTGGTTTTGGTCGTCTGGGACTTTAACAGGTTATGTGTACGCCTCTTCTGGGTTTATTGAGAATCGTAGTGTATTGGGTGTGATCTCAAGACGGAAGTATCACTTCAGTCGTACGGAGATGATGATCACCCAGGGATACAAAACTAGTACTCTATTGTGTTGCAACCATCGGGATAATATGACGAGGTCATGATTATCCGATTAAAGAGACTAGTTCTTGTGATCCGATATATGCTTCGTACGGAGCATACACTATTCCAGCCCCAAGCCTTGCATGTGACATCCGATACTGGATCGTAATACGCAATACTACGTATACTACGCCTGAAAAAGATTATATATTCCTTAAAGAATATTTCTGGAGAATTGGGTAGGCATGGCGCTTTGCTAGAAGCCAACCATGTCTCGCAAATCGGTAAAAACGTGGTACGAGGTACGCACGTGTTCGGATAGGCCGACGACCGGATTTACTGCCAACATATCCAGGGATCTCATGGGTCGCTTCCCGAAGATTCACCGATGACGTATGACTCGAACACAATTAATCTATGATTAATTGCAGAGAGATTTTATCTGGGATAAAATTCTATTAGGAGAGAGAGAACGATTAATTCGGAATTAATCGATTAAATAATATATTCGATATATTATATGAAATTAGATTTCATAACGGAATTAAAATTAGATTTAATTCGGGCAAACGATTTAATTTGGAATTAATTCGTGAACGACTTTAATAGTAATTTTGCTAGGCATAATTATTTAATTAAATTTTATTTAATTACGTCGCAACGGAAAATTCGTTAATTCGGAATTAATGAACCCGAGCCCGGAATGTGTTTACGGGCCCACTTGGATTTTGAATCAAGTGGGGCCCACAAGTCACATCACCAGTCACATCACCTAGTCACTTTAATCAACTTTTTGTTGATGGAATTTGGTGGGTGGTTGATAACTTGTTTAACACACAAGTTGGTGAGATGATAGACATATACCAAACATTAGATATTTGGTATATCATTATTTGTTTTGGAAATAAAATAACAAGTCAACTCATTTTTCACCCTCTTCCGCTCTTCTCCATTCACGCCACTCTCCCTCTCTTGGACTAAGGCTTGGCCGAATCTCACCAAGGGACAAAGGAAGAATTGTTGCAATTTTTCAAGTGCTAGCACACATCAAAGTTTCATACTAAGGTGTTAGGGAAACTTTCCCATTGAGCTTGGAATCTCAAATCACTCAAGCTTGGAGCTCAATCTCATTCAAAGAAAGCTTGGAGACTTTCAAAGGAAGCAAAGTTTTGTTATCAACACATCCATCCAACCGTTCATTGTAAGTATATTTCCACTATACTTCTTTCTGTATTCACTTTATTTTATGCTTGAAATGATCTTGGTTTGACCTTAGAAACTCATCACGTAGCTCACTTCATAAAATTTCTAGAGGTAGAATATTTGTCAGAAGGTGGTGATCATAGACAGTTTGAACTTGATGGAGTATAACCTGAGACCAACGAACCAACAGAGGAACCTAAAGTTCAAGAATACGAAGAACCTTCATTACACACACTAAGTAGATCACAAAGGGTATCAAGACCTCATGAACGCTTGTATTAAAAGAGCCTCGATGTTCTCTTAGTTGAAGAGACTGACTCTTTTACCTATAGAGAATCGATGTTGGATATCGACTCCGTGAAAGATTCAATGCATGAGAATACTGTTTGGGACTTGGTTATGCTTCCTGAAGGAATTGTTCCTATCGGTTGTAAATGGATTTACAAAAGAAAGCGCGGGCCTGACAAAAAGGTTGAAACCTTTAAGGCTCGACTGGTAGCTAAAGGTTACTCGCAGTGACCTAGTGTCAACTACGATGAAACTTTTTCACCAGTTACGATGCTAAAGTCTATAAGGATTTTGGTGTCTATTGCCACTTATTATGATTATGAGATTGGTAAATGGATGTCAAAACGGCTTTTCTAAATGGATTTCTTGATGAAGAAATCTATATTCCACCCTAATTGCTTCCAACCTTCCCTAAACACTTTCAAAACACCCAAAATTAATTTTATCAACAAAACCAATATCAACACATGTTATAGAACAAAATTCAAGTTTTTCAAAATATCAGATATTTTTACAAATACATAAATTTATTCTAAATACGCACTTGTGTAAATTTTGAATCCAATACACAAACCAAATTAGAATTCCAATAAGAAATGTCTCGTGAACAATTCGAGGTCACCCAAAGGTAGTCAAGCGATTCTAGAATGGTAGCCATAACTCTAAGCTTTAATCTAGAGTTCTAAACTCTAATTTTATATTTATGTCTAACATAAATATTTTGACCTAATAACAAGCATATTGTGTTTATACTTCCAAAGCATCCTAACACAATTTATTAATCTTATTTCAAAATTAAGTTATGTGATCATACATCAAATACATAAAAGAACATAATTTAAGAGAATTTCAAAATACCTAGCAAGCTTGATGCAAATATCCAATCTTCTTCTCTTTGTTGAATTGGTAGGAGAACCTCCAAGGTTTGCAAGCTTCACTCCAAGATCTAATCTTGATTCCAATGTTAGCAAGCTTCAATCCAAGATCCAATCTCGATTTCTCCTAGATGAAATGTTGTAGAAACCTCACAAGCTTCTCTAAACACTTCTCTAACTTAGGCTAATTTCTCTAAGAATTTGTTTGTACTTAGCTTTCTCAAGCTTTTACTTTGCTTAATTAAAACCTTCATAAAGCTTGCTATCTATAGCAAAATTTAGGCAATTTTTAATTAATAAAAGTTGTAATCAAATTTTATGTGAGCTTAATCTAATTTGTCTAAATATATATAATTAGGTGTGACTAATCTCCATTGTCTTCCACTTTGATTTAATCAAATTAAATCAAGTCAAGGATTAGGAAATGGATTAGTTAAATGTTTGCCATTTTGATTTAGTCCAATTAAATCAAGCCAAAACCATCTGTTATTACATACTTACAATTACCATAATATCCTCAAATGGTAGAGATAATTATGATTTTATAATTAAGCCATTGTGTAATTATTGAATTAATCCAATTAGGTCAAAGTAAATATTCAATGTTATCCAATAGCACTGATTATCTTAGTTGATAATTACAATTTCGAATATTATATTTTATCAAAATTAATCGGCTACCCAAGTGCTCAACGAGTACTCTTCATATTGGCACTCTCTAAGTTCAGATACGTTCGTCATATAAGCCTAGCTAGTATGTACACAATTCGGCCACCTCTGAATTTGCGAAAAACATTAACGACCTTTCTAAACTATACAAGTCGACGTCATCACATATATTTAACAATCCCTCCATCGTAGGCTATCTGAGTTATGCTTAGGAAACATAAAAATACACAGTCAAGTTTCTGAGATGCACATCTCTTGTCGACATGTCCACGATTTTTTATATCTGATGTGATCCACCCTAGGGGATCGATTTTGGCCAAAGGTTTAGGAATCGTGACTATAATCACATGGATACCTAAACCCATTATGGTACACAGGCCGACAGATCCTATCTTGCTTCGTACTTGATTACTGAGTGCATCGGTCCACACCCAATGAACATCTAGGGGCCAGATCATGAAAGGTTTCTGACATACATGGCATCAAAGTGTGGAGGAGCTCACACAAAATCAATGTTATCATATAGTCAAAGGATTACATATGCTACTCGACTCGATAAGATTCCTATTGGCGGTGGTGTGTACTTCCAACTATTAGGAATCACCTATGAGTCATTCATTATTCACTTCAACGAATACCCACATGTCTGTACGAGTTTCCAAAACTCATGGTACATCGGGTTAAACCATTGAAACTCCAATTCCAATATACGATATGTGCTATAGTCTTATAGGTTATAGAAATTCGACCGTATTCTAAAACCAACGACTATGAGTATATATACTTTAAGAATAATTTACAATAGTAATACTTATCCCAAAATTGGACCACCTAGTGTCCAGTATTACTAAAGATTATTCTAAGGTCGATGTCATTCTTCGCGTATCTATATATCGATCTAATATGCATAATGACAATACCATAAATAAGATATGAAATGACAATGTAGTTATTTTATTAATAAATGATAAAATGTACAATTCGAATTGGCACTCCAAACACCAATTCCAACATGGGTAGGTCAAGTATTTGCATGATAGATCGAGATAATCTCAGTTGATTAATATATATGAGAATAACTCTTATTCCTATATTAACCAACCACTATTTGATTTGGTCAAGGAATTTTGATTAACATTTAATCAGCCCCTGAAATACGTGTGGTATAGCTGTGTTTCAGGTCTAATTTTTCACCAAATCAGTCTCATAACACCCTAGAAACACCTCTTTATATTCCTAAAAATATTATGGACAAAACACGAAACAAACTGACCCCCTAAACACAATAGTGGGATGCAGTAGTGAGCAGATTTTATGCTCATTGTCGTGAGTGTATACAAGAAAGGAAGAAAATGGTGATTTCGTTCCAACTCCGAATGACATTCCGTGTTATATCTCGTAATCAACAAAAACTAGTGTGGGCTAGACTCACAAG
Organism: Zanthoxylum bungeanum; assembly: GCA_019454045.1. Taxonomy (NCBI): domain Eukaryota; kingdom Viridiplantae; phylum Streptophyta; class Magnoliopsida; order Sapindales; family Rutaceae; genus Zanthoxylum; species Zanthoxylum bungeanum. The sequence goes on along the minus strand of SKCR01038713.1, from coordinate 18,832 downwards.
AATGAAATCCCTAAACACTTTAGAGATTGAACTAGGATTTGTCACACACTCAAACATTTTTTTGCTTTTTCTTGTTTTTCTTTTCCTTCAACTTTTGAGAGAATTTTAGAAAACAAGAAGGTGGATAGGTTTTCACAAATTGAATTATGGTAAAACAATAACACATTTATCATTTTATACAAGGGTTTAATTTGCCAAAATCTTCCTCTCCACTTGGACAAATTCGGCTAGCCAACCATTTTTTTATAACAACCAAATTTTTAATTATCATCAGAATTACAATATTTAGTTGCCAAAATAAAAAAAAAGGTGTAAATACCATTTATGTAATATTGAATTTTTAAAATCATATTTTAAATTCTTTATTTCTATAATTATTTATTAAATAATTTAATATTTACATTAAATTAAATGATTATCACATAGTCATTTATTTAATGAAAATTTTATATTAAATAATATAAAGTTACATGTGTGACAGAAAATATTATTAATCCCATTAATAATAATATATATGTGAGTATATAATTAGACTATCCAATTATATTTTATTTACTACAGTATATCAAGCTAACGCAGGGACCAAATGGTCTTACGATTTTGAGCTCCAATAATCTCGAAATATTATTTAAACTCTTAAATAATTATTCTGAATTATTAACTTCAGGTTATTCCACAAAAAACCCGAAGCTACATTCTCATTATCGTAGATGGATAATATAAGCCAAACTACATCGGTGTCTATCGATATAGTCATTACATATGGATTGGCCTTTCACGAGTATCTCATAATTAGAGCCGGGTCATAATATATGTTATACGCCTCTGATTATTTTTACCTTAAGTACCATTGATTCTCTAATGAACGATTTATTCATAACCATTATGAATATTTATTTTTCTAATTGCAATAGAAAGACTTGAGCGCTATAATCATTCAAATACCGAATCAATCCTTAAAGAAGATACTCATCTACTTCTCGCAAGAATGAGTGAACTTCGTATCTATGTAAAACGCTCACAGCTACATATCAAGCCATGTCCCCAAAATATGTAGCTATTGGTCGGGATTGCTACACCAACTTCACCTTTGTAGATCAAAGGACATAGGCTGCCATGCAGGAGTTCACAGTACTCTCAGGATTCAGATTAATCCATATATGACCATCTAGTAGATTGAAATGAATTTATTTATTTAACGTAAATTATAAGAAATTCATTTCTATTTGTGTCCAGTCTTATATGATCACATCATATAAGGTGCCTTCATTCTCATGTCACGACATGGACGATCTCGGATCAAGGTCGTCATACAACTATATAATAGAACGCAGTTATAGATAAACTATAAACAAATTAAGTGTTTTGTTTGCTCTCTATGGACTATTTTAGATTACTATTTCAGACATAAATCATCTTGTGTATGACACTCATACACTAAGTCTGAAGGCACATGAGTAATCAATGGTAAACAAGATAATTTACAATATGCGATTTAAAACAAACATTTTGATAAATAAACAATGAATAATTTTTTTTTATTTCATAACATATAATTTTGTTTATATTACATGAAGCTCTAGGGTATATATCCCAACATTCTCTCCTTCTACTGGGACCCGCTTGTCATTCCTCTCCTGCTTTCTTTTCCAACTTCTCAATCTTGTCTATCATGGTTTTCAAGAAGGCCTAGGTTGTCTCCCCATAGATGGCGCCAACTATTGATGGATGTTTTTCGTTCCAAGGGCAATTTAGGAAATCAACCACTCGAACAAACCTCTCTTACCTATAAATTTGTTTGGTTTATAGGGAACCAAAGCAAACTTAGCAAGAAGACAGATAAATCACAGAAATAAGGATTTACATGGTTTTGCGGAGAGTAATTTCAACCTATGTCTAAGAGAGAAATGGGTATTATATTACTGCTCATTGTCAAGACCGACTCGAGCTACAAATGATGTGGTGAGCTGACAGTGTGTATAACACCTCGGGTCTAAAGCTATCTCATTACAAATCTCTCAAGTGATCGGGAACTAACTAGCTTTCTCTCTGTATCACTAGTTTTTAAGCTCTTAGCTCTCTTTTACAAGTTGTGTGATGGAAAAATTATTATCCCTTGAATCTGTGACTTCAACCCCTTTATATAGGCATCCAAATTCACTATTCCACCTCACATGACGTCAACTCATGTCACTGCCATCATTGTAGCAACTACTCTACTCAACTACCCACAATTCGGCCAATTAGAATACTCAATTTCATTGTAATTGTATTGGCCTCTGGCGGCCTATGGTGCCACTTCTCTGCCACTGCACCGCCCTATGGCGGCTGATATGGGCTACTTCTTATGAAAATCGTTGCTTTTCCCATAATTATCACATGTATTCCAGAAGCTCATCCTTTCAAATAAAGCATACGTCATATACCTTTAAGTAAAAGACAACCCGTGGTCCCAACTCCGATCCTCGGGTCGGCATATCGAGGTGAATGATGCTTGATCAAACTTCCTGACTTCTCTAATCAGGTCAGGTTCACAAATAATGACCACCTCGGGTCAACTTCCACAAACACTTCTTCTTTTGGTCGGGTCGGTATCGCAACCTTCTTCATCATCAAAAAGTCAACTATATGCATACAATGACAAACATGATTTATTTATTTTTAATCTAAGTGTAATGGAATCTCTATTCACTGTCCAATTTGTTTGCAAGTATAGTGTTTCCGTACAACAACATGTAAATACTTTATTATCAAATTATAGGCTTGGGAATTAGTACAACATATACTAAATTCATTTAAATTTGAATAAATATAAAAAATATGACAATGAATTTCATGGTCAGTTTAAAACTACCAATTAAAAAAATTAGCCCAACATGAAAATATCAATAGCCAATCACAATTACTCTTAATAAAATTCCATAAACAAATTTGAAATGGAAATAAAAATTAAGATAACTACCCGGAATCTCCGAGAAGAAATTGTTGACATCTGTTTTTCGTTCCAGTGTCAATTCGGGAAATCACTCCTCGATTAAAACTCCCTCAACTGTGAATTTTTTTAGTTAATTGGGAACCAACTCAAACTTGGCAAAAGATAGAAATAACAGACAAAACGAAGGGTTTAACTTGGTTTGACAGAATGGATCCAACCTATGTCCACATATGCAAAGGAAATAAACTTTTTATTAAGAGCTCGGGTCTGACCGACTTACTCTCGCTCTTGCTTACACTTGAATTTTTCTATTTTTTATAAGTTATGCCTGAGAAAAATTAGCTAACCCTCTACAATGAATTCTCGACTCCTTTATATAGTGTGTCTAAACCTACTATCCCGCCAACTCGTGACGTCATTCATGTAACTAAATCATTATTGCGTTGGCTCTATTCCCATATAAACCTATAAGTAGTAGCTGTGCTACCTGACCCAACCATACTCTGCCATCCGAAACTCATTAATGCACCATTCTTGGTTATTGCCACACACTCTACCCAAGTGCAAACCTATATGCCAACAACTCACTCGGTTGCGTGTGTTAGTCAATAAGCCTGAAGCCCTCTTCCATCCCATCAGTTGCTGACCTACTCCCATTTCATCATTCATTGGGAGGCTTAAACTTCCATCCAAGAGCATAATGTTGTAACCCTAACTAATATCCTTAGGTCGGTTTCCCAAAACAAGTTGCGTTCTTGCTTGAAATTACTAGCAGGTCAGGTCGGTAGAAAAGCCTTCACCTTCCTCATATTCTCTTCAAAAAGGTCAACCCAACACTGAGTCCCATTGCATGTGACAACAGTTTAAACTGTTATGATTTTCTTCTAACTTGTATCTTTCAACGATCACCTTCCCCGAATGTATATGACTGTGTCTCTGCTGGCTCATCCCGACCCCTCATTTATTGTGCCTCAAAACCAACGATCACCCTCATCCTCATAACGACATTGGGCCCCGCCTTGGTAAATGAAATCCCTTTAATACCCTCATTCATAATTCAGATCTTCTCGAGCCCAAAATTCACCATCAACATCTGTCTCATAGTTCTCAGTATCAATGAGTTTGTGAGTTAGTGCCGAGAAATCAGAGCGGGTTCTATGGCTGTAAGTTTCAGTGCTCTTGGTGAAGATCTAACCGGGTTCACAACCCTGATCGAGCATATCTTTTCCTGTCATATTGCTCGGTCATCTATTCTTCTAGCCTTTCTTGGTCTGAAGAAATCGACCCGAACTATTTGTGATCTGTCCATCCTTCGATTTCCTAACTTAGGAAAACTCATCTCGCACCGCCTTGGGCTGACTGTATGCTCTTGATGAGCTATGATTTTAGAAGGAAATGAATTGTCAGGGTCTGCGAAACAAAACAGAAACCATGAGGGAAAGCCATCATTGGGTCATTAATCAAAAATAGGGTCTTGGTGGGATGCAAACCAGCCCCGAACTCTTACACTTACTATGCCACAATGGAATATTCCCTCCCTGTGCCGTCACTATTTTTCATGGGGGAGACATTTCAGCCCCATGTCAATGAATGCAACAAGGCTTCGGTGGGACATAATCCAACCCCGATCCACCATAGCAATCTTGCCACAAGGGAATGTATCCTCATTGTGCCATCAACATGGTCTCGGCGGAACGAATAAAGCCCCGAGCCATCAAACTTATTTCCAAGACTTAACCACAAGGGAATATTTTCAACCTTCGGAAACCACTATGGAGACTGGAAATGGCATCCCACTTCAAGTCATCCATCAAAAACAAAAACCAAATAAAAATAAGACAAATATATCGAGGGTGATATATCACATACCTCGTATAGACCCAAAAGAAACAACAAGGGATCCTGAGAGAGTGTAATTACCATGCTACCCAAAATAATAATTTTGAACGTTACAGTTCAACATCCCTGAGAACCGAGCTACGAATTGAGGGGCAGCCAACGCTATGAGATTTTGCCTAGGCTAGGCAGGCCCCGAGTCTACAAGCGTCAAAGAGACCCTCATGCCTTCCTCATGCTATGCTCCTACGGATCTAAAATGGGATGGATAATGCCACATGGATATTCTCATTCCCCGTGCTAGGCATATCCTAGGGTTACAAATGCCACAGAGGCTCTATGGCCTTCCCCGTGCTATGCACCTCCAATACTGGGCGGAAAACACCGTGGGGGAATTATCCCTACCCACGCTATGAAAACCCGGAGGTACCATAGTACCGAAGCCATTTGTGAATTGCCCTTCTTACAACTCTTTAAGGGACATTCTAAGAGAGGCTCTATTGAAAGTATTTTCGTTACATCTCTGCATTCCAAGGTTTCTTGAGTCGAGTACCGTCCAACTGCTCCAAATGATAGGCACTCGGCCTGTTGACTTCGAAAAATCTGTAAGGTCCTTCTCATTTGGCCCCCAATGAACCCTCCTCAGGCTTCCTTGTATTCAAGGTAACTCGTGTGAAAACCAAGTCATTTGGGAGGAAGGATCATTTTCGAACCCCTTTATTATAGAAATGTGCCATCTTCTGCTGATATACTGCCACCTTAAGTGCTGATCTCTCACTCTTTTCTTCTATTAGATCAATGTGGTGCTTAATGAGTTCGCTATTACACCATTCGTCAATATACGGCACTCAGTGGAATGTCATTCTGATCACAGCAAAGATGATCGCCTCACACATGTAAGCCAAAGAAATGGGGTATCCCCCGTAGAGTCTTTATAAGTCGTCCAATGTGCCCATAAAACCTCTAGCATCTCTTATACCCACAAACCCTTATAGGAGCTGAGTCTTTGTAAGTCGTTCGTTGAGCCTATAAAACCTCCATAAAACCTCTGGCAGCTCTTCTACCTATAAACCTTTACAGGACCCGAGTCTTTGTAAGTAGTCTGATGCGCCCATAAAATCTCCATTCTGTCGTAGAAGCTTCTAGAGTTCTGTGGTTTTCGTCTCCTACCATTGTCTTAATATGTTTGTCACTTTTTGTATCAGTTCCCCACAGACGGCGCCAACTGTTGATGTTTATTTTTCATTTCAGGGCCAATTCAGGAAAATCACTCCTCGACAAACCTCCCTCAACTATGAATTTGTTTGTTTTATTGGGAACCAAATCAAACTTGGAAAAAGAAGGAAACAATAGACAAAACAAAGGGTTTAATATGGTTCGACGGAATGGATCCAACCTACGTCCACAGATGCAAAGGAAATAAACTTTTTATTAGGAGCTCGAGTCTGACTGACCTGCTATAGCTCTCTCTTACACTTGGTTTTTTTTTTTCTGTCTTTTACAAGTTATGTGTGAGAAAAATTAGCTAACCCCTATAATGAATTCTCAACCCATTTATATAGTACGTCTAAACCTACTATCCTGCCAAATAATAACGTCAGCCATGTTACCAATTCATTATTGCGTAGGCTCTCTTCCCCAATCAATCTACAAGTATTTGTGCCGCCTGACATAATCACTCCCTGCCATCTGAAACTCATTAATGCACCCATTTTGGTAATTGTCACACACTCTACCTAAGTGCAAAATGAATTTGTTTGTTTTGTTGGGAACCAAATCAAACTTGGAAAAAGAAGGAAACAATAGACAAAACAAAGGGTTTAATATGGTTCGACGGAATGGATCCAACCTACGTCCACAGATGCAAAGGAAATAAACTTTTTATTAGGAGCTCGAGTCTGACTGACCTGCTATAGCTCTCTCTTACACTTGGTTTTTTTTCTGTCTTTTACAAGTTATGTGTGAGAAAAATTAGCTAACCCCTATAATGAATTCTCAACCCATTTATAGTACGTCTAAACCTACTATCCTGCCAAATAATGACGTCAGCCACGTTACCAATTCATTATTGCGTAGGCTCTCTTCCCCAATCAATCTACAAGTATTTATGCCGCCTGACATAATCACTCCCTGCAATCTGAAACTCATTAATGCACCCATTTTGGTAATTGTCACACACTCTACCTAAGTGCAAACCTATATGCTGAAACCCCGACCGATATCCTCAGGTCGGTATCCCGAAATAAGTGGCATCATTCATTATAATTACTAGCAGGTCAGGTCGGCAGAAAAGCCTTCACCTCTCTCATATTCTCTTCAAAAAGGTCAAGCCAACACTGAGTCCCTTTGCATGTAGAAATATTGAGAAATAGCTTCCATTGACGACAGTCTAAACTATTATGATTTTCTTCTAACTTGCATCTTCCAACGATCATTCTCCCTGGGTGTATATGAATGTGTGTCTTATGGTTCATCCTGACCCCCTTATTGTGCCTCAAATCCAAAACCAACATCCTCGGGGTGGTTTTTAAATGTAGCTGAATCTGGGCATTGGGTCTAGATCCTCATCCTTGCAAAGACCTTGGGCCCCAATATTGGTAAGTGAAATCCCCTTAATACCCTCCTTCATAATTCAGATCTTCTCGAGCTTGAAAATCAACATCACCAAAAACAAAACTAAATGGAAGAAGAAAGCTCAACAAGGAAAACCGTGGAAAAATCGAAAGTGGTTTTCTCTATGACTTAAGCGACTCCTTATTTTTTGTATATTTTATTTTGTGCTATTTCTTTTATCTTTTATATTTGTGGGATCCGATTGAATTCTTTTTTATTTTTTAAATTTAATGAGGCAGTTGAGGCATGTTCGTAGCAGGCTGGGGCCATCCCCTAAAATAGCTCTACCCTGTTTAATATCTAAATATAACTAAATCTGGCCAACAATTCGGTTTGGTTCTGAACCAGAACCGAACCATCTGATTCCCAATTTTACGCTTTTAGAACCGGAACCGAATCAGATAATTTCGGTTCAATTCCGGTTCCATTCAGTTTTTTTTTTAATTAATTTAAAATTTTAATTTTAATTTTTTTTAAAAAAATAAAAATGATATTTCAAATTTATTTAAAATTATTAATTGAAATTTATATTACATTACATTAAAAATAAAATAAAAGAGCTTGAACTTAAATTCTTAAAAACTTAAGTAGCATACGTATCCTCCAGGGGTGAGAGGAATCAAAGCTCTCGTAGTTTCATTTTTCGATAGTTTCCCATTACAATTATTACTCATCATCATTATTTGTGCCTATTATTGATCCGTCTGCTTCCGTTCCGCTTGCACTTGCAGATGTATTGTCGAACAAGTCTTCAAAGTCATCGAGGGGCATCTACTTGTTGCCTCAGATTAGCTCGGGTCCAATCATCTACACATGATGTTGCTTCTAAAGTGCTTGGATGTAATGAAGATTGTCTCACTTCCAAAATATTACCTCATAAGCTGAAGGCCTGTTTAACTGTAATAGTGGAAATAGGTCGTGCTAGCACCTCTTTAGCAATAATTTATAAAACATGTTAGACATTTTGATGTCGGTTTCACCAGTCAAGTACTTGAAAATATTTACTTACTAAACTTTCAGGAGGAAACTCAAAATTGGTAGATAAATAATTATCTAATTTTGGGTTGTTAGTCATGTTATTCCTCTGTTTTTTATTTCGTTGTAATAACCAACGATCATATACGCTACGTCTTGAATGTATTACGAGTTCGCTACTAGATTGTCATGATGAGTATAAGTTATATCCACTAACATAATCATTAAATAAATCTATTAAATAAATTTAATTCCATCTATCATTTTTCTAATATTAATTTCTTCATCTATCCTTAAAAATGCATAGTAAGTTTGTAAGCCACTATTCAAACCTTCTAATTTAAATTCAGGATGAAAAAATTTGGCGATAAGATAAAGCAATAGAATGTCTTTAAAATAAGTCAATCATTTTCTCTTCATAATAGCAATAGCTTCAATTAAAACAATATCATTAACATTTGAACTTTCAGCATGCTCATATAGAGTACCAATAATATTCAAATATTCAACAAGAAATAAAATTATTATAGGATAATAAACCCCACTATAAAAATTTGTAGCATCATTAAAAAGTTTTAAGAGTTTTAAACTTTTTTTCACAAATATCCATTGACTAGGTAAAAGTGTTATATGTTGAACTTGTTGGGAAAAAAACTACATAATACATCTTTATATTTGTCGACACTGGATTTCACATTCGGTCCACAATCGAGAATTTTTATTATGGGGCACTAACGATCTTGCAAAATGAATGTAGAGTGAGCGGGGAGTCTCTACCCACTGGTGTAGTGGGTGTTGTAGGCACTCCAACGCTCAAGTCAGTAATGAAGAAGAGTGGTAAATAATGGAAGAGCAACGTCTGAGGTTTGACCTCTATGGACTTCCGTGAGGGTGGCGGACCAGTGTTTAGAGAGTGTGAGGTTTTGAGAGCTCAAGTAAGAGTGCTTAAGCTTGAACCAATGTAATTCTGAATTCTGATTCCTTTTATAGACTAAGGAATAGTCTTTATGAAGGTGAGGCCCACTACCATGCTTAACATTCAACTTTCGATGATGAATCGGCTGATTGTACGGAGAGGAATCATTTTATGAAGGGATATTTTTCGGTTGGGTCCTTGTTGGAAAGTGGGCTGCCCTGTAGACTTTAATTGTGTCTTAGAAGATAATTGGGTCCTTTGTCCAAATTTGATATAGGTTGTTTTTTGAATCGGGCCTGATTGGAGTTCGGATCCTTAGCCCAATCTTGGCCTCTGATTCAGGCTATCTAAAAGAGTCGGGCTTAGTCTGTCACATAGGTTTTAAGATGAAAAAGACAATAATGCCCTTGGCGTAAATTTGGCCCGTACAGTCTTTTCCTACTCTCTAAGTCAAAGAGTTCTTAGATTGGATAGTATTCGACGAGTATGTCGTCTAGAGTATGTATAAAGCACACAAGTGTACCTAGACGTTGATGTTGATTGGACCTGTCAAAGGTCATACCACATTGATGGAGCTAAATAAATATCTGGGATGATCCTCAGTCGACCAATCCTAGATGATGATGTCATTTAGACCTGTCAACAGTCAAACCAAGTTGATGGAGCTAAATAAATAACTGGGATTATCCTTAATCGACCAGTCTTGGAAGTTGATGTCGTTTGAACCTGTCAAATGTAATATCATGTTGAATGACCTGATGAAGGTCAAGAGGGTCTACACTCCATTATACCTAATTAAGGTACATAAGACTTCGATCGAATTGACCTAATGAAGGTCCATGACGGTCTTCACTCCACTGGACCTTATGAAGGTCCATCAGACTACCGTAGACTGGACCTGATGAAGGTCCATGATGATTTTCACTCTATTGGACCTGATGAAGGTCCAAGGGAGTCTCCACTCCACTAGACTAGATGAAGGTCCATGAGACTACGGTCGACTGGATATGATGAATGTCCATGAGGTGTTGGACAATTATGACCCATTTCATCAATATTTGTAAAAGACATGGTGTTTTTGTACAAATTAACTATGTGACAAAGGAAATTGCTCTTTTATCATTTTGTAATTGGATTATTTGGATATATAAATGATAAAAGTCCATATGATTAGTACCAGATCAATAAGATATGAGACTATTAATCCATGAAAGGTTTAATCAATAAATATCCCTAGTCGTAGTATTATCGAGACTGGACATCGATAATGCATAATAGACTAGTATTACACTTGTGCGCGTTATGGAAGCTTAACGACATAGTTCTTATATATTTAAGTATTGGATACTTATGCAAGTGTGATAGGAGGTTCTGTTAGTTGTTGGATCGGGAATAGCTTCACTATGGATAGACCCCTCGGAGTCCCATTGGTATTATGACTATGTGTCTATGGGAATCTGAATCATGGTAGGTGTATGTGGTCTTAACCTGAGACTTGCATCGCTAATACTTGCGACAATCAGTATACTTTGGTTTTGGTCGTCTGAAGCTTTAACAGGTTCTGTGTACGCCTCTTCTGGGTATACTGAGAATCGTAGTGTGTTGGGTGAAATGTCTGATGGAAGAATCACTTCAGTCATATGGAGATGATGACCACGTAGGATACATAACTAGTACTCTTAAATGCTGCATCTATCGGGATAGTATGACTAAATCATGATTATCCAATTACAAAGACTAGTTTCTAGTGATCCGATATATGCTTCGTATGGGGCAAACACAATTCCAGTCCTAGGCCTAGCATGCGACATCCGATACTGGATCGTATTACGCAATACATTGTATACTATGCCTGATACAGATTATTTATTCCTCGTTGAATATTTCTGAAGAATTGGGTAGGTACGGTGCTTTGCTAGAAGCCAACCATGTCTTGTAAATCAGTGAGAACGTGGTACGGGGTACGCACGTGTTCGGATGGTCCGATGACCGTATTTACTGCCAACATATCCAAAGATCTCTTGGGTCGCTTCCCAAAGATTCACCAATGACATTTGACTCGAACGAAATTAATCTGGGATTAATTATGAGAGAGAAAATTAATATGGGAATAATTACGGCAATAATTTATCTATGAATAAATTCGTTTAGAAGAGAGAACGCGATTAATTTGGAATTAATCTGCAAAATAAATTTAATAGTTAAATTGGATTTTACTATTTAATTTTTTTAATTGGACTAAAATAATATATCAGATATATTAATTGAAATTGGATTTCCATACGGAATTGGATTTGGGACTTTAATTCAAGCGAACAAATTAATTTGGAATTAATTCCTAAGCGACTTTCGTAATAATTTTGCGAGTCATAATTATTTAATTAAATTGGATTTAATTATTTAGCGACAGAAAATTCGTTTAATCGGATTAAACAAACCCGGGCCCAAAGTCGTGTTGTGTGAGCCAAATTAAATTTGGAATTTAAAAGTGGTGGGACCCAATTTACTTACATCAATTGGCACACACTTGATGGAAGTAGTTGGGTTCATTAAATGTGGCATTTAAACAACACACCCACCAAGTTTAGTCGGATTAAATGAACCGGGCCCAAAGTATGTTGTGTTAGCCAACTTGAATTTGGAATTTAATTGGGTGGGACCCACAACTTACATCACATATCATTATTTGTGATGGAAGTAGTTAGCTACTTTAAATTGAAGCATTTAACACACAACACATCTTGTTTTGGAAACAACAATCACTATTCACTCTTCTCTCCCATTTCTTCTCTCTTTGGCCGAATTTTGCTTCTCTTGGAGGGCAAAATTTTCTTCTTTTTTGTTCAAGCTAGCACTTAAAGGAGTCAAATTAAGGTGTTAGGGAAACTCACCCAAGAGTTTGGAACTCAAATACAAATCTTGGAGTTTCAACAACAAAGAAAGTTTTGAATTTTCTCATCCGATCAATGTAAGTTCTTTCAGTAAACTTTACTTGAATATTCACACACAAATCATTGTTTAGAGACCTTGGGCATGTGTAGGACACTAACAATGGTATCAGAGCCAATCTAAGCATGATTTGAATTCTAGGGTTCTTAACTTTAATTTGGGTATTTTTGCTTGGAGCATGATTTTTCCAAATTGATTGTTTGGTTGTGTTTAGATGATGATGAATTGGATTTGTGCATCATTAGATTTAGGAAATTGATTGGATCAAAAATTTCCCCAAATCTTATGACATGGCCGAATGTTACCCTAGGAAGAACTCATGGTGTTTTTTGAAATTTGACAATTGGATATGTTAAATGCATGAAATGAGTATTGATTGTTGATTTAATTGGATTGAAATCAAAACTGGATGTTATTTCTTGCTAATCTGTGAGTTTGAAGCATTTTGAATGAGTTGATTTTGCTTCAATTTATGTTGGACATGAATTGGAATATTTAAGCATGATTAATTGGATTAATTAGTGTTTTGGAAACATTAGATTAATTGATTAATTGTGTTAATTATACTTTAATTGAATTAATATGATTTTTGGAATATTATGTTAATTTAACATTGTTGTATTTGGGCTAATGGGCTTGGTTGAGCCAAGTATGGTTTTGGTCAATTGGGTTGGATCCAATTGAGCTTAAAACCATTTCTATAAAGTCCAAAATATGACATTGGGCCTTTAATAATTTAATTGGGCCTAATGGGCCTAAATTGATTTTTGGCATTGGGTGATTCCTAAGTGGGCCTTGGCATTTTGGATTGGATCCATAATTGCCAAAGTCCATGCCTAAAGAATTAATTGAAAGCCCATTAGACTTTAATTGAATTGCATTGGATGCTAATTGGGCCTTTGAGACCCAACTGGATTGGATTTGGAATCCAAGTCTAAAAAAGGCACTATTACAAGTGTAATTGTTTAATTTGGAATTAAAAATGAATTAGTATTGGATACAATTTGAATTGGATTTAAAATTGTAGTTCGATATAATTCAATAATACTTACTTTGAGTATTTATTCTTAAATGAGTTGGACTCGCGCAAATCAAATCATTGTATGAACATTGGATGGTCATTAATTAAAGATTAATTAATTGGATTCGATTGATTGAACAACATGCTTTGTGTGAATACTTGGATGTATTTGAATGAATAATGTATATCGGATGGATATTAGATGGGTGGGGGTAATTTTGGAAATTGTTGTAAATTTGAAATTTATTTAAATTGGACTTGCGTGTCCAGCCTTTCACCTCCTTATCTCTTTGTATTTCTATTCTCACCAATTACCCTCAATGTAAATAAGGTTTCTTTTAGTGTTATGTAATTGGGTAGAAGAATGTAAAGTGCTAGCGGGAGAGAGGAAAGAGAGAGTGATTTGTTCTAGGAATAAATTGTATTATATATCCATCTGTATATAATTATTATTTTATCGCGCCTTATTATGCTTTTAGAATGCATGTTTAAGGGTGTATGATGAGACCTAATCAAAGATAATAAATTGGTTTCCAATTTACGTGAAAAACCCTCACTTTAATATTAAGTGTTTTACTTCCATTGAGTGGTTCTCTCTCATGATCCAAGATTGACTTTGATTTGTTGGCCAAAGTCAAGATCACTGTCCATCGCGGATGTGTTTGAACTATGAAAGCTTTGTTATATATCGTATGTCTTGGGCAGTTGTGACTTGTTGGCCAAAGTCAATGTCACTTCTGTACATCGACGTGGATTACGAAGCTTTCCCACTGTCAATGGATCACGCTTAACTGGAATCATTAAGCTTGTTGAGCCAAAGCCAATGCTTAGTTGATTCATAGGAAAAGGTTAGGAAATATATTGGATATATGTTTTGGACTTGGAGGTCCACCTACTGGATCTAGGAATTGGATGAAATCCAATTGATCCTAGAGATCTACCTAGTTAAGTTTCATACAGCTTGTTGGCCATAGTCAAGGTTACGTGTTATTTAATAAGATCTTAGCTCACTAGGAAACTGGGTTTCCCGAGTACTCCACAAAGGGTTAGAGGCTCGCCGAAAAATAGTGGAAGGCCAGTATTAAATTTGCAATTTCGTTTAATACTTGCTAATACGCGCTTTTTAATTATTTATCGTTGTTATAAATATATTAGTTGGACTAATATTGAATATTGCTTTCTTTGAACAGTTAGACTGTACAAGACACTACTACACTTATAGTTGGTTATATAGTTGGACTATAGTAACCATTGCATTTTGAGTGTACCTGATATCGTTGATTGGATAGTTGGACTATTTCAATCGAGATGGCTGAAAAGATTAGCGTTAGGGACATCATCATTAGCAATAATGTCTTCAACGACTCCAATTTTCTAGATTATGAGATGAATCTCAAGAGAGTCCTGGGAGCCGAGAAGTTACTCTATGTCATAGAGAAACATCTCGGGCCTGAGCCCGGAGTTGAGCAAATAGTAGAGCATGAGCTTTGGAAGACTCATAGTGATGATAACTTTATTGCTCAATTCGTCATGCTTTCCGCAATGATTCCTCAATTTTATCGTCACAACAAAAGATTGGATCTTTATAGTATGATGTTGAAATTAAAGGATCTTCATAGATCTAACCTTATATCTTAGAAGTATGAATTGTAAAAGAAGCTCTTTCGCTCGCGCATGTCAGAGGGTACATCTGTCCAGCACTATATGTCGCAGATGATTGCAGACATCGAACAGCTAGGTCAGTTGGGCATAACCTTCGAGGCCGAGACTTCCATAGATTTGATCTTATAGTCTCTGCCCGAATGTTGGGGCGGGTTCATCATGAACTACAACATAATGAACCAAGAAAAGACTATTGGAGAGTTAATGGCGATACTGAAAGAAGCAGAGCCAGAGCTTCTGAAGGGCAAGAAGAGTGAGGTGTATTTTACTTTGACATCCCAGAAGGCCAAGGCTTGGCCGAAGGCTTCTGGGGGTGTGAAGAAAAAGAAGAAAAAGGCAAGGCCAAATCATCATTGTCTTCTGGGAAGACTAAGGACATATCCCAAGATGTCTGCCTATATTATGGAAAATGGGGTCACTGGAAGCGTGACTGTCGTGAGTACAAGGCGGAGTTGAAAGAAGTGAAGACGGACAAGGCTCCGACTTTAGGTATGTTTGTTATAAACATGTCCACTATTAGTTTTAAAAATTGGATTTTTGATTCTGAATGTGGTATTCACATATGTACTGATGTGCAGGATCTGCTGATTAGCAGGAGACTGGCTTCAGATGAGATCGACCTACGAGTCGGAAAAGGGACGAGAGTCACTTTTTTGGGCGTTGCGACCTATGTTTTGTATATGCCTTTGGGGCATGTAATTACATTAGGTGGCTGTTATTTTGTACCTTTTTTGACTAAGGAAAATCATCTCTGTATCTTGTTTAACCCGATGCTGGTATACCTTTGTATTCCGGAACACTTGGTGTTTTGTATATAAAGATGACATTTTGATATGTACAGTAGATGTTAATGATGGTCTTTATATTTTGAATATAAATGAATCTCAAACATATAATATGACAAACAAAAGGCTCAAATTGAGTAATGAAACTTATATGTGGCATTGTTGTCTGAGACGCATTAACCAGACTCGTATATCCACACTTTCAAAAACTGGAAACTTGGACGGATTTGATCCTAATTCATATGATGTATGCGAATCTTATTTATTAGGCATAATGCCAAAAATTCCTTTTAGCGGTAAAGGTGTACTTGCCACTGAGTTGTTAGCCCTCGTTCATGGTGACGTATGTAGGCCCATGTCTAGCCAGGCTAGAGGTGGATATGAATACTTCGTAACCTTTACGGATGTTGCATCGAGTTATGATTATGTGTATCTTCTGAAACATAAGTCGGAAACTTTTGAGAAATTAAAAGAGTTTCGACACGAAGTAGAAAAAAAGACTGGTAAAAGTATTAAAATATTGTGGTCAGATCGTGGTGGAAAATACTTGAGCAATGAGTTTCTCGATTACCTGAAAGAATATGGTATTCTTTCACGGTGGACTCCTCCCGGAACACCTCAATTGAACGGTGTGTCCGAACAGAGAAACCGAACTTTGTTGGACATGGTAAGGTCAATAATGAGTCACACAGAGCTACCAATTTCCTTATGGGGATACGCATTGAACAGTGCAATACTTATTTTGAATAAGGTTTCGTCAAAGTCTGTTGGACAGACTCCATATGAAATATGGATAGGAAAGAAATCGGGTTTCTCATTCCTTAAGATTTGGGGATGCTGGGCATATGTTAAACATTTGGATGGTACCAAACTAGAACCCAAATCGGATAAGTGCCTATTTGTAATTGGTTATCCTAGGGAAACCAAAAGATATTATTTCCACAACCCACAAGATAACAAAATATTTGTTGTTCTCCATACAGTTTTCCTCGAAAAAGAATTAAAAAAATACAGTGGTAAGTGGGCGGAAAGTAGAACTCGATAAAAATCAGAGTGATACTATTCTTGGCACCGATCCCCTCACGGAACACCAACAGTCCATTAGGGATGAGACTGTTCCACAATCTTCTAATACACAAGAAAAACGTAGGTCAGAGAGAGTCAGAAAACAACCTGAGTGGTATGGGTTTCTGATCTCACCTCATGTAGATATTAATCTTATTGAGGAAGACGAACCGACTACGTAGGAGTAAGCGATACTAGGTATCGAATCCGCTTTATGGTAAGGTTTCATGAAGTCCGAAATGGATTCCATGTATACCAACCAAGTTTGGACACTGGTTGATGCACTAGAAGGCGTTAAGCTTACTGGTTGCAAATGGGTCTTCAAAGTGAAGACAGACATGGATGGAAACATACAAACGTACAAAGCTGGGCTTGTAACGAAAGTTTATTGTCAACGACATGGTGTCAATTACGACAAAACATTTTCACTTATTGCCATGATTAAATCCATTAAGATAATTCTTGCTATTGCAGCATATTTCGATTATGAAATATGGCAGATGGCCGTCAAAACCGCTTTCCTTAACGAAAACCTTTTAGAGGATGTTTATATGCAACAGCCTGAAGGTTTTGTCGTGCCAAAACATGCAAACATGGTTTGAAAGTTAAATCGATCCATTTATGGATTGAAGCAAGCATTGCGTTCTTGGAACCAACGTTTTGATGAGATCATATTAGAATATGGTTTCAGTCAAAACAAAGATGATTCTTATGTATATAAGAAGGTTAGTGGGAGCGCACTAACATTTATAATCCTATATATTGCTGATTTATTGCTTCTTAGCAATGACATTCCCATGCTACAATCGGTGAAAGCTTGGCTTTCATTAAAATTCTCCACGAAAAACTTGGGATAGTCAACTTTTATTCTAGGAATAAAGATATACTAGGATAGATCTAAAAGTTTTTGGCACTCTCCGAGAACTCGTACATTGACAACATGTACGCGACTCGGTGTCTCATATACTTTGAACATCTGCAGTCACTATCAGGCCGATCCAGGTGATGGTCACTGGATTGATATTAAGAACATCCTTAAGTATCTTAGACGAACTAATGATGCTTTCTTAATCTATGGAGATGGAGAACTTGAGGTGACTGGGATCACCGATGCAAGTTTCCAAACCGATACAGACGATTGTATTCCCAATGAGGGTACATATTTTGTTTGAACAACGGAACAGTGAACTGGAAATCTTCCAAGCAAGATACTGTTGCCGATTCAACAACAAAAGCGGAATATAATATTACGGCTGAGGCAGAAAAAGAAACATTTTGGATCTATAAATTCCTAATTGGATTAGGAGTAGTTATGTTAGCTGCTGAGTTGGGCTACATCACAGGCTAAGGAACCACAGTCTCATCAATGATCCAAGTATGTACTTCGATGGTTTCATCTGATTCGTGAGATCACAGATCATGGCGATGTGAAGATCGAAAAGATCGTTTCAGATGATAACCTTGCAAATCTGCTGATGAAAGCTATATCTCAGTAAAACTTTGAGCGACCCGTGCATAGTTCAAGTGTTGGACACTTGAGTGTTGGCTATAGGCCAAGTGGGAGATTGTTGGACAATTATGACTCATAACATCACTATTTGAAAAAGACATGGTGTTTTTGTACAAATTAACTATGTGACAAAGGAAATTGCTCTTTTATCATTTTGTAATTGGATTACTTGGATATATAAATGAAAAAAGTCCATATGATTAGTACCGGATTAATAAGATATGAGACAATATTAATCCACGAAAGGTTTAATAATTAAATATCCTTAGTCGTAGAATTATCGAGACTGGACATCGATAATGCGGAATAGACTAGTATTACACTTGTGCACATTATGGAAGCTTAACGGCATAGTTCTCATATATTTAAGTATTGGATATTTATGAAAGTTTGATAGGAGGTTTTGTTAGCCGTTGGAATGGAAACAGCTTCGCTGTGGATAGACCCCTCGGAGTC
Organism: Zanthoxylum bungeanum; assembly: GCA_019454045.1. Classification (NCBI taxonomy): domain Eukaryota; kingdom Viridiplantae; phylum Streptophyta; class Magnoliopsida; order Sapindales; family Rutaceae; genus Zanthoxylum; species Zanthoxylum bungeanum. The sequence continues at coordinate 109 of SKCR01038713.1, read as the reverse complement.
CCATTCGTATTATGACTATGTTGTTAGACATTATGTCCCATAGCGTCACTGTTTGTAAATGATATTGTATTATTGTACAAAATTAACTATGTGATAATGAAATTGCCTT
>SKCR01038712.1:0-73835 GCA_019454045.1 Zanthoxylum bungeanum | reverse complement strand
CAACACTACTCGTACCTCTACTAGATGATGCGTACCTGCCCATTTGAGTTTGCGTCGTATCAATGCCAAGTTCAACCGGATGATGTTTTTCCATGTGCTTGATCATATTGCCGTATCCACCAGAAAATTTATATTGCACCCCACAATAGTTGCAAATTGCTCGTTGTGAACCATCTTCTAGGCGTTCCAAATTAAAATGAATTTTGAAAATATCGGAGGACCGAGCCTTAACTTATCTTCTCCTGATTGTGCACTGACACTAGGGCCGCTCTCTTGGGTTGGCATATTTGACATTATGTTCTCAGATGAGTTTGCCATTTTTTTTTTGAGAAATTAGGAAGAAAAATAAGAAAATTGAATAATTGCGATGCGAATGATAACAAATTAACAACTAAATAAATTGAGATTGAGAATAAGAATATAAGATTATAAGAGAATTGTATTGAAGTAAGATTGAGAATAAGAGAATTATAGAAAATGAGAGAGTTGAGAATTTGATGTGATGAAATTATGAAAAATGAATCCTATTTATAGAATTTTAGAATTTTTTTTATACCAAAAATGCCCATAAATATAACCGTTTTATTACCGTTATTAGGAGTACATTAGTAATTTTTATTTTATATAATAAAAATATTTTATTTTTAATTATTTTTTTGGCAGGGAGCCAAACGGCTCCCTGCATCCCCCAACGTTGGGGGAATTAGGTAGCTGTTGGGGGCCGTAGGGTTCCAAGGAACCCTACGGTTCCGGTTGGAACCGTCCGAACCGGTGGAACCGTACGGTTCCACCGGTTCGAGTTGGGGTGGAACCCCAACCGAACCGGTCCCATTCCGGTTCGGTTCCGGTTTCGAACCGGAACCGTGGCCGGGTCTAGATGAAAATGTACATGATTTATTTGAATAGGATGAATTGCTTGATACATTTAATGAATTACATTAATTGTATGACTTGTTAAGAAAGAAGCATAAATTGATAAAAAAAAAAAAAGCATTCATCATTATTACATGAACATGCATTAATTGTTGAGATAGATGAAATACATGAAAAAGAAATTGCATGTTTAAAAGATGAGAAGCTAAAACTTTAAAAAATCATATCTACCATGTCATCCAACTCTAGTACATATGATTACAAATCTATAACGGATGAAAATGTTGTATTTAATAAAAAGATTGTGGATTTGCATAACATAATTACAAAATTTACTTTGGGAGATAAAAAATTTTAATATGTTGATTGGATCCCAAAGATGTGCTTTTAAAAGAGAAGGACTAGGATATAGGTCTTACATCAAAAGAAAATTTTTGAAAAATTATTTTATTAAGACATCCAATTCTCATACACATGTCATTTTTTATGAAAATATCACATGTCATGCATGCAATAGGAAATGACACAAAATATTTGATTGTATGAATAAAAATGTGAATGTGAATGCATGGGTTCCTTAAGGAATCAAGACTAACTCCCATGAACCTAAGAAAATTTGGGTACCAAAATGTACTTAAATGATTTTGTAGGGGAAATTTTGAGAAATATCAATCAATGAGAAATGTAAATTGATCCCAAAGACTTAACAAAAATGAGGAAAGAGCTCAACAAGAATAAGATCAAAACTCTACCTAAAAAAATAAATGAATCTGATGATTGGTGGATTTGTCACTTGGTGACAACAGTAAAAGAAAAAATATGTGCTTACGAAAATATTAGTACTGTTTCCTCCAACTTATATAAGTATGCTTATTTCTGTTGATATGAATTGAACATGATTGTGGAGCATACTAGTGATTAGGCTATTTGAATTTCAATTGGTATCATCATATGCTTAATGCTATCATTAATCTCATTTGGTATCAATTGGTATCACATTAGTCCTATTGTCATTTATGATTCGTGTGATTCTTTTTAATTTTGATATGTCTTGCCATTGATCTCTATTGGTTGAAAATGAAATGCATGGATATTGGCTTAATTTGAATGATATTGATGATCTATGCATGAATTTATATTGTATGGCAAATAGGAAGAAAATAAAAAGTGTGTATGTTTATGAACTTTAATATGTTTTTTATGAACATGTTATTTGTATCTCATTGAGCTTAAATTTTACTTCTCCATTCTTTTTGATAATGTTGAGAGAAATCATATAATGAGATTAAAACTAATGTTATCAGCATTCTTGTATTAAAAGGGAGCAAATTTGTACTAATGTGTTTGTCTAAGTTTTATAGAGCTATATTGAAGACAGTCACATATTGATGGGGAGCAATAATCATCAATAAATTTGGATCTCTCATAGCTCACAAGTTTTAAAGGCTATCATCATCAAAAGGGGAAGATTGTTAGTACCATAACACTTAAGATAGATTTTGATGATTCTCGACGCGCATTAGCGGATATTATAAAAATATATCGAAGCAATTGGTGATGAAGAGTAAATGGATGTGAAGACTCAAACGTCTATTGAAGAAATTTTTATGTGATATTAGCTTAGGGCTTTTTTGTAAGTGAGTTGATAATTTAAGTCTCTAAGCTCATAGGTTATATACACATTCATTTAGATGCATTATGGTCATGTGTAAAATATTTTCAACTTTTGAATTCTGCATTTTCTACACTGAGACCGACATAATGGTCCCTCACACCGACATACCGGTGACCATGCTCTGCTTTGGGCAGATTTGCATGCTCTCTGAAACTGAGCTGCTCCATACTGGTCTCTCATACCGGTCAGTTGGAGTTTGCATGGCCATTGGAACTGGGACGGTTCATACCGACATACCGGTGACATTGTTGGTCGAACCATTATAAATCTGGTGTCAATTTCTCTAACTCTATCTCTTTAATTTATCGCAACCTTTATATTATTTTTCATATTATTTAACATCGTTTGTCATTGAGAAATTGAGAAATAAGCTTAATTGGTAAAACTATTAACTTAGTAGTGTAAAATCGAGAAGAATTTTAATTCCACAATATTAGATCATCACCCAATTCATCCCTCTCTTAAGTATAGAGTTGTGGTTGTTTTGCGCTTGTAGGTAATTTCAATTCTCACTCCTAATGCAAGTGAAAAATTAAGAGGAATGCATGATTACAAATACACAAGGTTAAAATAAGTGGCAAACCTGGCCAGGCATAATTAACCACCCCCATTGGTGCCACTAATGTTAATGCCAGCATACAAGCAAGCCTTACAATGGGCATCTGAGATGTCACGGCCAAATGATCACTTATCAGCCCCAGCTACCCAGTCGAAATGTACATTATAAATTCAAGTCTGATAAAATAATGACACCTTAAGATTTACAGTTTAAAATTTTTATCGTGAACTAACTTATTACCCGGAGACAAGGTTAGGCTCCAACAGGCCAACCCAGAGGCCATCTTACATTTTGTTGAAGTAAGGTGTATTCTTGCTGCCTCTATCCCAAACTTAATTATAACAGTAACAATACATTAGTACAATCTTATATTCACATATTTACAACCAAATTTTTTGATAATATATACAGAAATCCAGCAGCTATAATCCCTTAAATCACTAATTGTTCGAACCCAGAATATACTTGGTTCCAAGAACTTTTTGTTTCAATTGTTTAATCAAAGTGAAAATGAGAAATCTAATATCTAGGTTACGATGCGGTGATAGAGAATACTTTCTTGAAAAGATTAATAATTAATAATCTGAGATTGAAGGTAATTGAAATGTACAAACCATGGAACTTCAGCTGACACCTTTGAGTTACTGAAAATCTCAGCAGCCCTATGGCGTTTGTTTGTAGGGATGGGCTCGCTTGCTGGTGTACATGTAGGAATCAAAAATTACCTTTGTATTACACATAATACAAAAATCAAAAATCAAAAATCAAGTTGTATAATCGGTTTACATCAATGATACATGAGGCACCCAATTTAAAATGTCTGAATAATAAAAATGGCATTGGCAAAAATACAGACATTAATTAATTAATTGATGCATATATTATTCTCTTTTTTCAAATGAAATTAACCCTGACTTGCTACGTAAGCATATCAATCCCGGTACCTCCAATCCGGTTCCAACGTGAAATAGTATTATTTAGATTCGAATGCTCATCTGATGTAACTCTAAAAAAATTGAAATTGAATTCTTTACAACATTTGGAAAAAGACTATATGCATTTTAGAAACCTATACTATACTAGCAAAGAAGCTATACCAAATATATATTATTTTATCCGTATATGGAGTGATGTCCAAATTTTCAGACTTCAAAGCAAGAGCTATAAACTTAGAAAAACCCCTAGAACTTGTTCCTTTCTTCTCGTTCTGCTTCGTTAACAGAGAACCCCACATCTTTTGTTGACATGCATAGGACTCGCAATGTTTGAGTTCTTGGGCATCCTCATCTGCCAATATATTGCATAGAAATCTGCACCATTTTCACCTAATAAACCCTAGAAAGTTAAAAAAAAACAACTTCTTCAAACATATGGTTAACTAAAAACATGAAAATCTCATCAGTTTTAGTCATCATCAAATGCAGAAATAAAATATATTAGAAAGAGGAGACACATACTTTTCGTCACATTTGTAATGACAACATTTGAATTTCATTTCCACTGTTCTACTAAAACAAGATCAGTATTCAGTAAGAATATTTCTTATACCATTTTATTCCACCAAATCATCCTATACAATGTCATTTCTTTGATTACATTAAACCTATGGAATTATCCCTGTCAGAACCCACTTACTTCTGACCTTTAGTTAAAAAGATCTGTTTAAAGTGAAATTAAATTGTTTCTTCATTGCATATTGTGCTGAATACCGACAAATTATTATGATTACAATAATTTTGGAGTAATGACTACAACATTATACTGTTAATCGTCAAGGAATATGTCTTTTTTTTTTTGTAACAAATAATACCATAAGGAGCAATGATCTAAAATAGCAAGTGCAAACAAGTTAGCTGTGCATATCTATTTGATGGCCGGCCAGTTGGGTCATTCTCCCCTCAATTTCTTAACTTTCTATCTTATCATCCATTTGGGCTTCAAGGGTTTAATGTACCAGCTTAAAGTTTCTTTTTCATAATTTTTTTTTTTAAAAAAAATACTGTAGATGTACAATGCTAAAGCAATTCTATGACTGCAGGATCACACAGAAACAAGAAAATGATTTTTTCAAATAAAAAGATAATCTTGGAAGCTTTTCTGGAGTGTCTCAAAGTGGAATAAAAACTAAAAAGCAAGTTGAACTTATGGGTAAAGTGGGAGGAAGATTCTAGCAGAACCTGAGGGTCAAATTAAAATATGGGTAATTATGTGTTCAGTTAAAGAAAAAAATATGTTCACGGTTTCAAGATGACCAAGCAACTGCTTCCTACTCTACCCATTGTGTCAGTTATTTGAGGTCACTGCCTAATATCACACTCACACACACATCCAGTTAGCCACAGCTATTGTTCAAGAAAAATATTACAAACCAAACAAAATGCTTTTCCTCGTTAGGAGGAGTCGGCTATATGGATTCTTCGACACTGTTGTTTTATACTAAATCATTATCTAAAAAATATTATAAAGTTAGGCAGAAAAATAACTAACCTGAAAATGGGTTTAAGAGTGAACCAAAATGCTGATCTGCTGCTGGTTAAGCCTTGAAAGAAAGAATAGAAGACTCAATTGTTAGTTTTGTTGCAAGGTCTTATAAGTTATAAGTGAGGTTGGTATGCAAAATGTGTGATGGGTTTTCCCAAGTAGATAGGAGGGTGCTTTGTTTGAGTGGAGGAAATTAAGTTTTGGTCTCTTTAGTGACACCAATAGAGAAACTTGGACTACATTTTAAAATCTTTAGATAAGATTCCAAGCTTTAGCTTCTATTTCTTTCTTCCTCAACTCAACATGACAATGAAGTAGAAATTCCCACATAATTAATTACATTGGGTTGGTATCGAGGAAAAAACAATATGATAATTTATATGCAAGTTTAAGAGCAAGAAACAACATGGGCTTCCCAAGAATATATTGCTTTCAAGCTCATGTCATTTTCATCCCAAAAGAACAATAATTAACCAACAATCTCCCCACTTTGACATATAGCTTCAAGAGAACTAACATTTGTTTGTGGAGAGTATATATATTTTATTTTTTTTCAAGATAATTTTGGAGGGTTATTTGTTAAACCTTAAAAAAAACAAAACATGAGCACTAATAATCTTTGCCATTTGTAAACTTATTTTGTTCTGCTATAATCCCATGAATGCTTGAAAATAGTTGTTAGAGATTAGAGTATTTCTCCTTTGCCATTTTGAGGACCACTGGGCACTGTATAAGGAGCCTTGTCAATGGCTGAGAGTCTGTTCCAGTAATCTGCTTTTTGCCCATGGAAGGAATAATTTATTTTTTCAAAAGAATGCACTGTTCTAGATCAAGATTCAAGTCAAAACCTGTCTTACATAGTCAATTTTGCAGCATGTCTGGCAACTCCTGTTGCCACTGCCACGTAAAAAATAGATAATTGCTGGAAAATTATCTTCATATTTCTAGACATTTGTATCTAATATTAGTTTAAAGCTAGGTTTGGTCCATGTTTCTGCTGTCAAAATATGTTTTATTTAAATATAAGAGAATCATTGCAAAAGAAGTAAAACAAAGTTACGTCAAACAAAGCAGAGAAACAAAGTAACCCAAATGGAAGAATCAAAGCCAAATGCACCAAAAATTCCAAGAAAGCAACTAAGCAAGTCCAAAAACAAGAAACAAGCAACCCAAATGGAAGAATCAAAGCCAAATGCACCAAAAATTCCAAGAAAGCAACTAAGCAAGTCCAAAAACAAGAAACAAGTGCACCAGTACCAAGCTGAGCTAATCTCCTGTAATCTAAAAGCCTTTCTAGCTTTCAGATCCAGAATCCAGGATCAATTCAAATTCATAGCCATTTGATTGTCAAATTTATTGGGCTACATCCATCACTACATACACTGACAAATGTTATATACATTCAAAAACACTCAATCTTAAAAGTCTATGATTGATTCCTTAAGGTTTTGGTCATTGAAATGGGGGATGTTTCTAAAAGTTTGCCCATTATCTTAGACACAACATGAATAAATAATTATTAAATTATTCTTTTTAGGTTGCTGACAGATCATGATACATATTAAGTCAAGTGTAACTATTTGGTATGGTGGGTGGTGACACTTCACATCATCAATTTGTAATAAAGTTATATTGTTATTATCATTGCATTTAAATTCACAATTCAACCCTTTGGTACAAAAGAGACTATGCCCCTTTGAATTATTTCTAAACTTTTTTCCCTTGCAAAAAGTCAAAATACCAAGCTATCCATTTTAAATTATCATATTAAATTTTGGGACCTGTATTGAATATCGAGTTGGAATTTTATGTTAGAATTATTTACAAACAATAATCAATAATTATTAGATAATAATTTAAATATAAATTAATCTTAATCTCAAAATTAGGCTAATAACGTTCGGATCTAAGATTTCACAGTAACCTTTTTAAAATAACACAATTTGTCCATCAATAAGTTAGCAAATAGACAAAATGGAAACGACACCACAACAGCGAAAATAACGAAAACAAAAACAGAATATACAGGCCGGTTGTTTTTCGTTTTCTTCTCCTCCTCTTTTGCTGCTTTCTCCTGAGAAATTAAATCATTTTTTGATACACAAACAAAAGAAGCTCCTTTGTTTTTATGTTTTCTTGTTTCTTGAATCTCGATCTTTGAATAAAAATAAATATGAAAATATAATTATTATAATCGTTAAAGAACTCAAAAGGATCAGCTAAGAGAGAGAGAAAAGAAGGATCATTTCGTTATCGTTTTTGAATCTCTTCTATGGAACAACTTGTCAACTTCATAATTCGGCCACCCAGGTAAACAAATCTTCATTCTTTTGATTTTATTTTCAGTTTTTTTTTTTTTTTTTTTAAATATTACATGGGTAGATGTTTTTTTCCCTTATATTTATGTGTTTACTGTTTTGTTGCTGGGAAAAAGGAAAAAAAATTCAGGACTTGGGTTTTTTAGAGCATAAGATTTGAGATATATTTTGTTTTTATTTCATCAATTATTTTCAGCAACGAAACAGGGGATTACTGTGAAATTCTGGTGGATGTTGAATTAGGTTGAATGAGTCCTTTTTTTTGGTTGGATCTATTCAAAAGCAGAGATCTTTTTAAGTTAATTTTGATGTAATATCTATACAATAATATTTAATTCTATATTATGGAAAATACTTCATTAGGTATTTGTTTTTTGTGCTAATCTTGTCTCTCATGAAATTTTGCTATTGATTTCATTGGAGGTTTTGATTGGGTTGATTTGTGAGGCTTGGGGCCTTTTTTCCTTTTTGTTTTTAGTTTTTCATTTGATGTGATAATGAAAGTTAGAAACTGTAAGTCAATCATTTTACGGTTTTTAGCTTGGTACTTAACCTGAAAGTAGTTGAAAATGAGCTGTGAACTGTATATCAGGAGTTTTATTGTCGATAATTTTAGAATTGTTCTAGTTTGTTGTGGAAGGTCGTGCCTGATGCATATTGCATAGTCAAGGTTAACTTTGCTATCCGCTTGGTCACGGATTCGAATTCTGGAAACATTTAGACCTTCCCTAGACTTTGCTTGTAGCGGGAGCCTTGTGCATTGGGTATGACCTTTTATTAGTTTGTTGTGATTCCTGTTGTGATCTCAAGTTTGTGAATATAGGATGAATTCAAACTGTAATGGTTGTTAGAAATCATGTTGGAGTACTCTATTTTTGTGGTCATATGGCAATATGGCATCTTGCGATTATATGTATATCGAATCCAAGTCTTTGATTAATACCTTATTTAGAAGATGAGATAGTTACGAACATTTAAGAATGGCCCAGTTTTTGAGAGAACATGAAGCTTGACAGAATCAAAGGATTTTGATGTCATTTTATGCTTGACACTTGCACTTATCATGATGAGAGAAGATGAAGATATGATGAGGATTCTTATAGAAATTAAGATTGTGAATCTCTGATTCTATTAGCTTCTAAATAGTTTATTAGCTTTTTTTTTTTTTTTTTAAAAAAAATTAAGTTTGACATTGAAAACTATGCTTCAGTCAAATGAAAAGATTATAAGTCTATACATTTTCATGATGCAGAGCTGAATACAGTCCAGAACATGATTTGTTGGATCAAGAATTCATGCTAAAAGGAAAGTGGTACCAAAGAAAAGATATAGAGGTAATGTTTCAGATCAGACGTATTCAATTTTACATATTGATATTATTTTCTTGTACCTTTGAATATATTATTATTAGAATTTCACAATGTTAAGCATATATTTCCTGTTATGTTTTTCTCCTTAAATGAATCAACAAATATAATAGCAATATAGGATTTTCTAGTTGTGGGACATTTTGGAATTTTGTTTTGGCTAGCATGCAAGGACCAATTTCAACTCTATGTTGGAAGCTCTGTAAAATGGCGATCCTTGTAAAGATTGTCCTCCCATTTTATGAATGGTACAATGGCGATGACTTTGTATAACTTATTTCAGCCCAGACAACTGACATTTCTTGAAGATCCAGCTTGCTGGGATATTAGTATTGCTTTGGGGCTATTAACTCAGAGACTAGTTGTGGCAAATTGCATGTGTATTAGACATGTGAAACATCAGTGAATGGACTCTGGAAATTAGGCCTTATGCCTGGCTTATGGGATATGCTGATGTGTGACTATACAATCTGACAATTCTACAACCTTCTCTTGGTAATTGATAGCTTCATAGAAATATTAAGCAGATAGTATATATCTCCTATTAAAAAGTTATCTTAAAATAGTAATGATGTTGTTTGTAAACTATGATAAAAATCTTAGGAAAGCATTGTCTGTGATATTTAAACTATATCCACCTGCTCAAACTTTTAAAGAGATTGCATTTATCTGTTTGTAAGATCTTAATTGATTTGTTGGTCTTAGATTTAAGGAGCTTTTGAACATTATGCAGGTTAAAAACAAACGTGGAGATGTTCTTCAATGTAGTCATTATGTGCCCATTCTTAATCCTGATGGAAAGCCTCTTCCTTGTGTTATATACTGCCATGGAAACAGGTGATAACAAATATTTGGTTGATTATTAACTGTTTCCATACACATTTATTACTTCCCCACTTGCAAATTGAGAGTTTGTGCTTTGAAGAATGAATTGTAAACTTTATTAGAAAAAAGGTTCCATGTTTCTCACTGCTTCTTACCTACAATAACTTGTTATGCAATTGAGCACTAGTTACAGAATGCTAATCAGCAGTTTATCTTGATCTTTGACAGTGGCTGCAGGGCTGATGGTAGTGAAGCTGCTATAATATTGCTGCCTTCAAATATCACTGTTTTCACACTTGATTTCTCAGGGTCTGGGCTCTCTGGAGGAGAGCATGTCACTCTAGGATGGAATGAAGTAAGTGGCTGACTAACTAGCAGGAAGAAATTGCAAAAAATAGGATTTTTATTTTTAAATTTACTTAAAGGAGAAAAAGTCATTTTCTGACTAGTTGATAAATTTCTATCTTGTTGAACTTTATTCTTGTAAGCAATATCCATCTGAAGTTGTTGACTTGTTTTTCAGAAAGAGGATCTGAAGGCTGTTGTCGATTACTTGCGGGCTGATGGAAATGTCTCTATGATTGGCTTATGGGGTCGTTCAATGGGCGCAGTCACTAGGTTTGTTTGTTTGTTATGCGCTTTATCTTCCTTTATGCTTGCATATAGTAAATGTTATACGTTGACACCTTTTCCCCTTGTGCTGAAATAATGAGGTTCATTAAACTTCTATCGATGTTCTAGCAACATAGTTTAATAACTACTTTATTAGGTTTAAAACCTCTTACAATATGCTTGAATCACGGAGAACTTTCAGGTAAATAAATTATTATGATATATTTATTCTAGAGTACAGTCTGAGTAGTATAAAAGGTCTCAGGACGCAAGGGAAATGGAAGGTGATTATGGGGATTTCCAAGTTTTTGGGTTTAAAGCTTTGATGTTGATCATGGATATATTTTAAAGGATTACAGTTATGAGATGATCATACGATGTGTAAACAGTTCTAATAGTGACTGAGGGAAGAGATTTTTCTTGTTATCAACTAAGTGGGCTGTGCTGTGATAACCAAGTTGTTATCCTATGCTAGAGGTGTCGTCTTTTCCATTTTTGTGTGATTGATCTAAATTCATTCTTCTGTTTCCAGCCTTTGGGTGCAATTTTCCACGTAAAATGTTTTTTTATTAGTTATTAATAAGAAAGTGTTAACTTTGCTACCTTCATTTTCTTAGTAAGTATGAGTTCATGTCATTTGTGTAGATCTGTATCTTTCGGAGGTCTTTATGCTTAGTCATTTGCAGTTAACAATAAACATTGTCTATCACAGTCTATTATATGGAGCTGAGGATCCTTCAATTGCTGGAATGGTTCTTGACAGTCCTTTCTCTGATTTGGTTGACTTGATGATGGAACTCGTGGATACCTATAAAATCCGATTACCCAAGTTCACTGTATGTAAATCTATTTTCACACAGTATATCAACTGTATATTTGTGGTTTACAGGCCTGCAACTCTTTTATTTTGATTAAGAAAATTATTTGTGCAAGAGAAAGAAATTGATGTGATAGATTCTGTAATAGAAAATCTTTTTTGGTAACATTGTTATTGAAGTAATAATGCTGGCACGACACTATACCAACCCAACCTTAAATGTTGGCTTCTCTGCTGGTTGAATCCCAACATATTAAGTTGTAGCTTTCTTTGGTGTTTTTCTTTCCTTCATTTTGGGAGTCCTGGAAAACCAGATATTGATGGTCTGTTGAGGGTTTTCTACATCCCATTCTTTTACCCCTTCCAAGCTGTTTGGTTTTTAGGAAATTAGGAATCAGGATTAGAAGGTCTTTTGGTAGGCTGGAAAGACATTAGAGATTCTGAGGACTTTCCTTCAGTCAATAAAAGATATCAGAAACAAAAATAAAGTAATGACTGATGGTGGCTCTTTTGATGTGATCAGCACTTTGTGCTATTAGAAAAATGGGAGCTGGGAATTTTTTAAATTTACACCATGTGAGATCCCCCAGAGAACTAGACTCCAAAATTGGCATCCTTACTGTCTCCTTGATGTGCTTTCGTACAATGTTGGTTCTCTTGGGCTTTGATATTTTTGTTTTAGTCCTTTTTCCTTGCCGTGTTATCTTGTTATCTTTATCTTCATATAATTATTTTCTACAGTTAAAATTCCTAATGTAGCTGATCTTGTGACTGTCCTCTTCGTTTAGACACTTAATTCTAAATTTCTTATGTCCATCCTGTGATCATGTTCTTTTAAGATACCATAGATTCTAACTTTTCATCCTCACTTTCTTCATCCCTGATTTAAGACATTGCAGTCATGTTCTGTCTGTTGAGGACTTTCTGGTATCATATATTGCACATGAAGATGAGTGACTTTTGTTAGATTTGCTTCCTTTTTTAATCAGAACTTGACGCTTCTGTTAACTCTGTGTTTGCTTTCTAAAGCTTTGAATTTATGATTGTTATATTCCTAAGACGTTGACACGTGTTTTGCTTCTTTTAGGTGAAGTTTGCCATCCAATATATGCGAAAAGCTATCCAAAAGAAGGCGAAGTTTGACATAATGGACCTGAACACTATTAAGGTTTCATTCAATCAATGATTTGTTTTATTTTATGTCGTCTTATTCTGGCTAATTACTTTGTCAACCCAGTTTCTGGTTGATATTTATGTGCTAAGGCTCTTCTCAGTCTGCTTATTTCTTTAGCTCCTGAGTTTAGTTGATCATACTTGTCTATAAGTCAGATGCTTAATGTAATTAGTCTAGTTAATTTTGAGTTTTATAAATTGTATTCAGGCTGATTTAATTTTTGTTGTCGCTATAACTAGGGGAACGTGTGTTTTAATATGACTGTAAATATTAGAATATGTTTCATCTGTTCTCAACTGTTAGGATCATGTAATGCAAGACATTGCTATAATTATCAATCTATGGAGAAAGGATCTCAAAGCATTTGGGTTGTACGGTTGTACAAAGTGTGTGAATTCATTGCTCAAGGTCGCACGACAAGTGAATTCACACACTTTGTACTCAAGCAGCCCTTTTGTGTGTGTGTTTTGTTTAGAGAGAGGGGGCCACGAATTTTTGAGAGCAATATGTTGAATAACTTATTTATTACCTTCAATGAGGCTTTGTTTATATACACATCAATTAAGCCTACTGCTATAAGGTAGCAGAACAATTAATGCTAGTAATCCTACTACAACAAGGAAGAATCTAGCTAATAAAGGAAATACAACACATATAGCTCCTTTATATTATTTAGGAGACAAAGATACTTTCCTAAATAAAATGAGATAGCCTAAATAAGGCCCCAGGTCAGTGTTAATAGCTTGAATCCCGAAATAAGACAAAACCGCCCAAAATAAGGCATCCCAGCAAGCTCTACACTGTACCTCATGGGCTAAAATGCTCCCCCAAGTTTTGGGCCACCAAAATAGTTGTGTAGCCACACCAAGAGTCGTCACGCATGGAGCAAATAAGTTGGGGCGTGACACTGGGCATACTCTGTCTGTGAGAGGCCAAAATGCATTTGTTTTGGTGTCAGCAAATTGCAAAATAAGCAATTACCTGAGCATGAAAATGTTTGAGAGCTTATATGGGTTAATGCCTTAATGGGGCATATTATGAAGTGTGCAAGGACATTGACATCATAAAAAAATGATATTTGAATATGTTGAAGTGCAAATCGTTGAATTTCTGCCAATGCTCTCCTGGATTTTGAACTATAAAAACTGCTCTAAATATGTTTGGAGTTTGATTAGTGCGAATTGATGAAACTCTGTCGGGAATCACTATTCCCCGATGCTCTTATTTCTACGACCCTTCTGGCTTCTTGGTTTTGTATGACTATAAAAGTAATGGAGGAAATCTGTTTTGGTGTTAACAATGCAGTTCATTGTAAACATCGTGGATGATCGTTGTGTTACTTGGTTGTTTACTGGTATTAACAGTTACTTTCTTAACTGTTTACAGGTGGCGAAGTCTTCCTTTGTTCCAGTTTTATTTGGACATGCTGTGGAAGATGATTTCATTAACCCTCATCACTCAGATCGTATATTTGAAGCTTATGCAGTAAGTCTCTACTTGGCCATCTTAACATTTATTAGGAATTTGCATGTGATAATATAGCCATAGCCATGCAGTAGTATCGTGTTGCATCATGTACTGATTTACATAATACTTATCTGCAGTCTGGCCTCATTGGAAAACTTTAAGACTAGGTTCAACCTTATCCGTTTCGATCTTCTTATAGGTTGTTAAACCACTTGATACCATTGAGTATTAGCTTTATGTATGATTTATTTGTCCAGTGGAATTTTCTTTGAGCGGGAGGAAAAAGATGCCATCAAATTTCTCTCTTAGAAAATTTTGTTATTTCTTCTTGCCATTATGCATCTCTATTTTTTTCACGCACTCACTCATTTCCTTCATTTTTTATGTTTATTTTGACATGATTTTTGCAGGGAGACAAGAACATTATCAAATTTGAGGGTGATCACAACTCTCCACGTCCGCAATTCTACTTTGATTCTATAAATATTTTTTTCCACAATGTCTTGCAACCTCCTGAGGATGAGGTGGGACCAACATTAATTGGCACTATGCACGATTACTTTGGTAAGGTAAATAAGTTAAGCTGCAATGCATCTGGTTGTTGATCATGGTTTTATTGGATGCTCCAGAGTTCATATCCACAACCCTTTGCCAATACTTGATTGTTGTACCTTCAGGGTAATTTGAGCACCTTGCATGAACTAGGCTATTTCCAGGAACCTTCAGCTGCATCTGCAGGTATGAATCTTGTACCTTATGACTTAAATTTTCATTCTCCTTTATGCATTCTCTGATTGATAGGTATTTTGGTTGCAGAACCTTCTGCAAGCAGCACAGTAGACGCTATTGAACAAGTTCGTTCCAAAAGACCAATGAGTCGAACAGAGGTTAGTTATTTGTTGCTCGTTGCATGTCAAATCATTACATATCATGAAAGACTGGCAAACATAGTATATTAATTGTCCACAAAATTAGTATAGTTCAAGGGTAATATAATTTATTAGTTCTAAATAAAAATGCGTGGTAGAACTTTATGAATATCCTCTACAGATGCATGTAGAGGCACATGAAATATATGTGGGAATCTTAACCTAGATATTTGTATTTTGACTTAAATTTTTTTACACAAATTCCCAACCATTCATGTCATTTAATGCAACGTTGTAGATCTAAAGTCAAAACATAGATCATTAGATTAAGTGAGATAAATGATGGTGTGTCATAATTTTAACACAAGCATTAAGTTAAAAGATTCCAACCCTCTACACACACACACACGAGAATTCGAAAGCTGTAACAAAGCTCCCATTGCATAGCCACACACTGTTTTATGGAATTTGGCTCACTTCATTGACTTGAAAAAGAAATGGTAGTTTTGATGCTTTAGCAACACATGCTTGAATTTTACATTATTAATTTGGTAGTAACATTTTTTTACTCTCCTCAGGTCCCTTCGGATATATCAGCGAAAGATTATGAACCTGCATCTATGGTATCTTCTTGTCCTTTCCTGTAATTTGACTCTCTCCATTGATCCTAGATTCTCTTCCTCCTACTATGTTTGAAATGAAAAAATTATAAAAAAATTTTAAAAAAAAACCAACAACAAAATTGCCCCCGTGTAAGCTGGATATTGAACATTTAGGATTCATGGAAGAGCTTTGTTCAATTATCTGATAACAAAGAATCATTCTAATTACCATCAACTGAACTGTGAGAAATTGACACTTTTGTCTAGCGGTTTAATATATGGACTACATAACCTCGCTGTAATGATAATCTGCTTTTTTTCCCCCTGTTTCTTATTAAAAGTATATATCAGAGGGAAACTATCTGTGTCTTGTTATTCTACCATTCTCAGTCTTTCTGAGATAATTAGGATGTTGAATGATGCTTTGTTTGTTACTTACCATCACGTATTCCATTGTACTCACTCGTCTTGAAAAAAAGAAAAGAGAAAAAAAAAAAACCAAGGTAGGAAAGGAACAGAACCAACAAAAAAGTTTAACTAAAACTGATGATCTATAATGCAGGATGATGAAATTGATGGCACACTTAGCCGATCAGCATCCAACATGATAAGCTTTGAATTATCCGACGGTCGTCCTTATGGCCCTCATGTCCCAACGACTATGGATGATGATCAGTATGTGGAATATCAACTGGATGACTTGGCAGGTTTCCCAAGCAATGTGGAGGAGGAAGAAAGGGTCAGTCAAACTTGTTTCATATCTGAATCCAGTGTGTTTTATCTCATCAACTCGCTGCCTTATGATTTATTTTGACATTTGGCTTGAAACTATTTCAGATGTTCATGGAAGCAGTGATTATGTCATTGAAGGACTTGGAGATGCGACACCCTGAAGCAGAACAGCCAACCCCTGTGACTGTGACTGCTGATTCCTTAAAGTCTTCCTGTCAAGGTGACATATATGATTGTCCCACGACAGACCATTGCAAGCCTTCAAATTCCGAAACTAGTTCCTCTTCAGTAGAGCTTTTGGAGCCGATAAAGACAGAGTCCACTTGTACTTCACTAATAAGTAGCCGTGATTTAGCTCCCCAACACCCATCTCCTGATACTTGTGTGTCATCAGTAGGGGATGTATTCGACAGTCCTCAATCCAGCATAGAATCTGCAAGCACAGGGACATCAGCTCGTACTGATACTTCGGCAACAGCGAGCATCCAAAGCTCAGCAGATGCTGATGTGTCTAGTAATACAAAAGCCACAGTGACAGTCGAGAGGAGCCCGACAGGGCATATTATGGAGGGTTTGATGCGTCGTTGGGATCTCAACTTCTTTCGGAACAGACAAAAATCATAACCTGTCTGGTAAAATCTGTCAGATGATGTATTGTTTTGTAACTAAGATAGCTTCAGGGATTGTAGTGATGTAAAGTGATTGATCAAAAGAAAGAAATTAGGTTCTGTGAATTTGTTTAAAAACATGATTTACAGTGTTTTCTATTCAATCACAAATGATTCGCACTTGTTCATTTTAAGAAAGTGATGTAATTAGTCTTTTTGTCAAACCTCAAAGACGGTAACAAATCTTTCTGTGCTATTATGGGTTGAATTTGATTGCTTATTTCCCTTGTTATCTTTATTGGACTTTGCAGTGCAGTTCAAATGGGATGGTAATGTATCGGGTATAATAAGATAGTGTCAATACTCGTATTCAGTCTATTTAATCACCGAATATGAAAATTATACATATACCGGATCCTAACGTATCAGGCCTTCATGGGTCTCCGTTCAATATCAATTCACACAAAGATCTCTACCCTTACTAATACGAAATGTCAATACCCATATCTATTTCACTGGGATTTTTCCCATCCTTAAGTGTCAAGTAACAAAGAAACTCATCCCAGCCATAAATCCACTGGCATATTCTGTTTAGTAGCTCACCATGAAAAGAATGAGACTTCAACCCTAGTAGCTAGACTAGAATTCGAAAATTAGACCAAAAAAGTACAAATTATCATGAGCACGCACCCATTTTGTTAATGCAACTTTTTAGTGGAAATAAAAGGCCTGATGGAAAGGAAATGGGGTTCCTATATTGGTAATCTAGAGTTCACCAGCTTCGAATTTTCAGAAATTTGTTAACAGATCCAGAGTTGATTACAAAACTTGCATCGACCAGGATGAAGTTTGCATCATGGACATCTAATTCCTGCATTAAATAAAGAACCTGAATCCGTTGGATCTTTCAAAAATGAACTTGCATAAACATCCTTCTTTTCCAGTAGAAAAAACATAAACTTAGGACAGATCTGGTGGATAAGAAGAACTACACTACTTAATTCTAAACTTTCCATTGAATTTATATCTCCACAAATGCATTGCAAGCTGCCAAGTAACTTGATCACCAATTTGTCCTTCAACTCATATCAACCTATTGTATCCTAATTCCTACAATTGGAAAACAATTGATGACAGATAATAATATCGATAACTTCATAGCTATGAAAATAGCGACAGTGTGGATAACAGTACTGGAAATCACTTCATGTACTATTTAATCAGTTTTAAGATTCTGATAGGGTTAGCTAAAGCCTATTATTTGCGAGTGATGACAAGCACAAGATATAACTCAAACCTAGATTACACCAGGAAAGCAGTAGAATGCTTGGGAGGAAAATATTCTAATATACATGTCATTTGTCAACAATTTATTAATAAAAACCAGTATATCATCACCAACCCCATAAGCAGATAAAACAATACACCAGTTAGGAAATAACTCAGTGTAGGCCACTATGCTACTAGAAGTATGATATGTTCTCTAATACATCAACTGCAAATTCATATATGGACTTTAAAGAAAGATGAAATGTCTTCGTACAGACTAGAAATTTTTTTCAAGTTAGTATAACATCAAGCAAAGTTAAGAGAAGAGGACATGATTGATCAATATAACATAACTCAAAATCTTTGATCAAGGCATATTTACTTAACCATGAGGTTCTTATCCTGCAAAGACTCTGAACATCCTCCGATAAGCAGAAATACGAAATAAAGTAGAAGTCTAAAGAACAATGTACGTGAATACAAGTATGGATTGAGTGATTTTGAATCTGGACCTAGTAAATCTTCAAACCCAACCTAACATATGATTTCAAAGAAACAAAAACAAAATCCAACTTGGAGCATGTTAAAGTTACCGAACAGTACATTTCACTATCCAGAACTAAACAAGACTCTAAAAAATATGCTTCCCAATTAAAAATAGAGATGATAAGGAATTCACAAACAAAGGCTTAGGCTCTGATAGCAAGGATTTATGTTCAATTGAGCCATCCTTTCCAGACTCGTGTCATTAATTCTTTCAATATATACAATTTCTACCCATTAATTAATAAGTGACCTTTCAAGGAAAAGAAGAAAACTGTTTATTCAAGCAAAGGCAGGGGGCAGGTTAAGGGGAGAAAATTGGCTCAGTTGGTAATACATACCTGATTAAGAAATAAATATCTGAAAGAAACTCCAAGCAGGAAACTAAAGCAAAGGCAGGGGGCAGGTTAAGGGGAGAAAATTGGCTCAGTTGGTAATACATACCTGATTAAGAAATAAATATCTGAAAGAAACTCCAAGCAGGAAACTAAGTACTCGTCTAATCATATAACAACTAACTCAGGCTCCATGTAGTACAAAACTCACTGTAAAACCAACTCTCTCTGGATGACCTCTCGTCAACTACTTGATGAAGTTCCCACCATTGCTTACCACAATTAATTTGACACAATGCATAGTATTAACCACTAGGGAGAGAATGTAGTTTCCTCGTCAACACTAAAGTGGATAAACATCTTTAAATAGTTATATAAAAATGGATGGTACATTTACCTTTCTGTGGCATATCCAATGCCTTGAGGGATGATAAACCATTTAATTATCCTAGACTACGCATATAAAATAGGAAAATATAACTTTAGTATAACTGTAGAAGCAAAATGACTAAAAATACTAAAATTTGTAGATTTTAGAAAATGCTTCCATTCATAAGGAACTAGAAACTAAAATAAAGAAAACAAAAAGCAATAAACAAAACTAAGATATGTTCCCTACATTATGGCAAGGTTAGAAAAAAAAATTAAGAATGATTCTGCAAAAGCATTAGATATTGCCCTACACGACCAAGAACAATATGTGAAGATACAAAAATTTTCAGTCATGGCAAAGTCTATGTTCTGCGGGACAAGTTGAACACCCAAGTATTATACACCCTTTGGACTGTTGTTACTCTAAAACACAAACTAAACTCGTATCTACAGTCTGTGTTGAGTAGTAAAAATTAAAAAAAATAAAAATAGTTAAAACTCATATGATGAACCATCATATTGCACTGAGAATCCAACCATCTTGTCTATATTCAAACTACTAAACGTAGAATTGAAAACCAAATAAATCCTATGTAGCTACCCAATGCTTTGTCACAAGGTGTAGCTGAATGCCCAAGTCAGCACAAGAACACTGTGAAAGTCATTACTCAGTACCATTCAAATGCATGCATACATTAACACGTCAATAATCCAAACCATCTACATTCATATTTCCGCAATTCCGCTGCTATCACTAAACTCTCTAGAACACCAACTTACTAAGAACAAAGTATATAGAAACTAACATTACATGACGAAATAGAATAGTTGAAAAAATTACGAGTTCTACAAATCAAAACCTCCAAAAATTAAATAACAGCACATCTTTGTCGAACCTTCGCCTTCTCAGCATCAATTATAGAGTTAACCAATTCCACCGCATTATCAAGCTTCCCCTCCGCATTCACCACAACGTAATCAAAATTTTTCACATGTTTCACCTCTTCTCTAGCCGTAGCAATCCTAACCAACAACTCCTCCTTACTTTCAGTCTTCCTCTCAACCAATCTCTCGACCAACGCCATCTCACTCTCCGCTACCAAAAACACAAACACTGCCGAATCCCCCAAAATCCTCCTCAAAGTCTGAGCTCCCTGAATGTCCACTCTCAAGACTATATCATACCCTTTGGCCATATACTCCCTAATTTGCTTCTTCGGTATCCCCTTATAATCCCCATAAACTAATGCATATTCCAACAGCTCATTTTTATCAACCATTGTTAAAAAATCATCCTTTGACACAAAGTAATAATCTTTGCCATTCTCTTCACCAGGCCGCATTGGCCTGCTAGTAGCAGTCACAACAAAATGAAGCGAATCACGCAATTCCCTCAGCTTCTTTATAACAGCATCTTTGCCAACCCCACTTGGCCCACTAATTACAATTATCAGAGGACCGGGATGAGGACAAACCGGGTTCGAATCAAAGGCATGACCCAATGAAGCTTCAAGCGACCGCAAAAGCTCAGCTTTGTTAACTGGGGCGATATGGATTTGATTCATTCTGATCCTTGATGAACAAAAACGTGGAGTTGGAGACAACGAGTGAGGAAATCTTTGCTGTTGTTTTTTAATTTTAATGGGGTTTTTGAGGAGGGAAAATGGGGAGTTGGGTTTTGAGACGACGGAGAGAGAAACAGAAGTGCAGAGTCGACGAAACATGGATAAAAGGTTAGGGATTTTGTTGCAGTTTCTGATAATTTTTAGGAGGTTCTGTTCTTGCTTCTGCTTTCAAATTTTAGATCGAATATTTTGTTTCCTTTACTTTTTATTTTCCTTTTAAGATATTATCATTGAATTAAATCAAAAAAAAATATTTTATTGGATAATAACTGTTTGTCTAAATATTTACATTATTCTCAAATTGATATCTGCTAATCTAATCACATCCCGATTATAAATTTGAAATAAAAAATTATTTCAATCCATAATCGATTTTTAAATCTTACTAATTTAGAAAGTATATTTTTTGTACAATCCTATATATGGATACATTTATTTGTTTTATGAGTTTGTTATACGGAAAACGTATACACAACCAAAGTTTTAGCACTTGAGACTTGTGTGGATTTTATGGTGTAAATTGTGCATGCCATTATGTTTGTGTGGACTCAAATCTTATATTATATGTTTTGTTAGTCCACACGTGATTACCATCAGCCATGTTGGCTTTGATTCCTATATATCTAAGTTCAAGCCACAACACTTGCATACTGTTTTCATATAAATTCACATGGCTCCTATAGCATAGGATTTATGTCGTGCATGTCTCACAATCACATCTCACATAGGTAACTCTCTATTTGGATAAAAAAAAATGTACGAAGTCATACGGGTTCTTACACCCCTTCAAATGGACAAATGTGTCTTATAGATATGGGTTTACATAAATACACTTTCATATATAAACTCGTCATAAATCTAAGATTGAACGATTCAAAATCCTAAATTTCGATTGAGATTTGAGATTTTTTTAACCGAACTCATTATTTGGACCAAGATACAATATTTTATATCGTCCCAACTAAGTAATAAACGTAAATCTTTCATCCCTCCATGGGAATATGAATATTTAGAGGCTCATATGTTATATATTTTAATTTTTGATTAATTGTTTTAATTGGTGAGTATGGTCATGAGAAAAAGAAAAAAAATAATAATAATAATAATTAAAGCATCACGCTGCTAAAAAGACACCGTGGCGTCTCTAGTGTGGTCTTAGAAGTTAAAATTTAAAAGTAATAATTGAAATAATGGGATGTTGGATGTTTATAGTGTTGGGGTTGTTGTACATGTTTATGTAATTGTTGTTTGAAGGGAATTCGTGTATGGGGTTGGAGTGTTTTATTTGTTTACCGTATTAAATTTATATGAATTTCTGGTGATTTTTGAAAAGTGATTCTGCATTTCCTTAATTACTAGGACAATGGACTCGTCTACCCAGTGCATTATTTTGCAAAAGTATGGCTTATGGGAGGTGAATGGAATGGTTTACTGATGTGAATTTTGAAGTTGATGGAGATAAGTTAATTTGCTGCCCATAAGTTGGTTCTTGCTACCCGCTCACCTATGTTCAAGGCTCAATCAACTCGGCATGTCGACCCGGGGACCGAGGTAGGGTTCGCAGTATCTTGTGCTTACGTATGAATGACGTAAGCCCTACAAGAAAGTTTGAGCCCCATAAGGCAAATACAATGGGAGCAGGTCAGAGGCTTATCCCTTGACACACAGAATAACTTGGGAGTGGTTGAAATGCAGGCTGTCACATGGGCAGAACGTGTAGCATAGGGTAAATGTAAGAATGATGGCTTTTCAGATGGCAGATGTGTTGGAGTTGTGCTTGAAGCGTCAATCTGAATAATGTATTGTACATTTTATTATTTATTAATAAAATAACTACATTTTCATTTCAAACCTTATTAATGATAATGTCATTATGCATATTAGATTGATGTATAAATATGCTAAGAATGACATCGACCTTAGAATAGTTATTTAGTTATATTGGACACTGGGTGGTCCAACATTGGGATAATATTACTATTATTACTTCGATACTCTTACACTTGGGGTGAAAAACCACTTTGTAAGTGTATCACTATTTATAATTTGTATATTTTTATAAATATTAAATATATTTCTTAGTTACATCTATATAAAATTATAAATAGAAATTTGAATATATTTATTAAACAATTAAAATAAGTAAAATAAAACTTAAATGAGTGATGAGGAATGGATGATGATTTCACCTAATTATCGTCCCTTCCCCGAATAAGAAATCTATTACCGTCCCCGACATTAATTTTTTCAATTTTTCATCTCGATCTACTTTCCAATTAGAGAGAGTCCCCGAGGGCCCGTCTCCTTGAGATTTCTTCCATCCCAACTACAGTGGCACTTATGATTTATTTGGTATAATTTTTTAAATAGATTTTTTAATAGAACTTTTATATATAAAGAAAATTTTAATTATTTGATTGTCAATGAATTTTTTAATTAAAAGTTAAAGTACATATTTGATATCGCTTCTTTATTGATAAAAAAAAAAAAAAATTTAAATAATTTAGCTCTTAAAAAACTCTACGACCTCTATTCCAAATAACTCAAAATTTAAGCTTCTCGTAACAGAGGCGAAACAAAAGTCCCCAAAAGCTCTACATATCTTACTGCCAAACAAAGTTTAAAAAAAATATAAATAATAAAAAAAAAATTATTTTTGGTCTCTATAATTTAAGCATCGATTAATCAACGCTTAATAACGGATAGCTATTTGAGCAATTCAATCTGAACGATTTTAACCATTTTAAATCAATACTGAAATTCAGACGATTTTGACTGATTAATCAACCTATTTTCTTTTCTATAAATTGCTTGATTTCATTTTTTATTCTATTTTTAAATTTTCATTTTTTCAATAATTTTTTTGGGATTTAATTTAATTGTGATTTTGTGTGAAATAATTTAAATCAATAGAGAAGTCGTATTCAATAGAAATAGATTTGTAATTTAAAAGATGTGTCATCGTACTTGAAAAATGTTAAAGATATTTTTAAACATTGTCTGAATAAGAGAGATCATTGAGTGAGTAGAGTATCCATTAAATAACATTAATGACTTAATTCTCTCATTTTTATTCACATTTCATCTAATTTAACAAGCTTCTTACAAGATTTAACTAAAAATAAATATTTAAGTTATCTTTTGATATAAAGTATTGATTGAGAATATATGTTAATATAAACTAATTTACGAACTCATCAAACAATAAATAAATATTGATGATCCTGAGATAATAGAACAATCTCACCCAATACCCCTGCAAAACATTGGCTCATACACTCAATTATATAGCTAATGAAATCCTCTTCTTTCCATGATTCAAGAACTCACCCAACTAAATTGGACTCTTCAGCTTATAAGAACTCTTCAGCTTATAAGAAGTACATCCCATATATTCGGACTTAGGACTTGAGCAATCAAATCATAAATCTTATGTCATTAAATCACATTCTTAATGACCTCTTTGCCATTCTGACTATACTAACACTGTTGACGGTGGATTTTGGTCTCAGGGCAATATGAGAATATTACTCCCGAGACAATCCTCCCTCAATAGTGAATTTGTTTGGTTATGGGGGACCAAAAGCAAACTTAGCAAAAGACAAATAAATGCACCAATCGACAAGGAGATTTAACGTGGTTCGGTGGATTTTGGTCCGACCTACGTCCACGGGCACAAAAAGGATGATACTTTTTATTACTCAAACACGCTTCTCAACTCTCTCTTTTGTTTACAAGTCTCACAATAATGATCTTGATCTCAACCTTTAACTTCTCTCTACTTTCAACTTGTTTTTTACAAGTTTGATGGTAATGAATTTGATGCCCCCTACACTCACTCTACCCTCCTATTTATAATAATGTAGAAATCAGATTCCTTCTCCTACAAGAATTTCCTAGTTGAAACTATTCTCTTTTCCCATAAGGATTCCTAATTAAAACTACATTCACTTCTTTTATCCTATTTGGACACTGACTCATCAGTTTTCCCCATGAAAGTAGGATAACTTGTCCTTTTCCCCGTAGAAATATGATACATTGTCTTCTGGAATACGCCTCGTCATATGGTCGGTTTTTGGCATGGTCGGCTACCACAGTCCTTTGAGTTTGGGATACTACCACCGATCTGGTAATGTTCGGACACCCAAACTCAGGTGGTCGGTCAGTTAGTATAAAGTGCTCGGCTTATTACCGTCAAGTGGTCGGGTCGGCTTTAACGGTCTCGATGAATAGAGTTACCCCTTTTACCCATCCCGTGCTGCTTAAATATCATAGTGCTTAAAAACACCATCAACAAACACTATTTAGTGAAAGTGATATTTTTGTATCCATCTATATCTTTTGTCCAAATATGAAGAGGTTATGGAAAGGAAATAATAATATACCAAAAACAGAGAAATGATATTTTGTTCATAACCTAGGAGATTATTTCTCTCTTAATGCATTCTGTGAGAGAAATAGCATTTAGTGGGCTTCCACAAGAGAAAATGGAGAGACTGAAGACATCATCGAAGACTGGTATGAGATATAGGCAGGTTTCACTTGCTGCAGCAATGACAAGAGTAAAACTTGCAGCCTTTCTTGGGGCTTCTCTAGTATGGTTATCTGGAGGTTTAGGTTCTGTTGATTTATTGATAAAAGAAACTTTGCCTTCTTGGTTTATAGCAGTTCACAGGTCTGAACACGAAGGGTCAGATGGGCTGGTTTCGATGCTTGGGGGAAATGCAGTTGCATATTTTGCAATGCTTTGTGGAGCTTTCGCTTGGGGAGTTGACTCATCATCATCAGCATCAAAGCGGCGTCCTAAAATCCTGGGGTTCCACATGGAATTTCTTGCAAGTGCACTTGATGGGAAGATATCACTTGGTTGTGATTGGCCGACTTGGCGTGCCTACGTGTCAGGATTCGTGAGTCTGATGGTAAGTTGCACGCCAACTTGGGTGCTGGAGGTGGATGTAGAAGTCTTGAAGAGACTGAGCACGGGACTAAAGCAGTGGAATGAAGAGGAGATTGCCCTGGCTCTGCTGGGGATTGGTGGGGTTGGTACAAATACAATGGGTGCAGCTGCTGAACTGATAATTGAGAGGGAATCATGACTCAGCATTGTTTATTACACATCTCTTGCTTTTTCTAAAGCATATAGTTGTAAATTTGTGCAGAAATTAACTTCTTTTTGTTGTAGTCCTGTACTTTTGTTTAAGTGGAACATGTGTGTGTATGTATGTATAAATATATATATATATATATATATATATATATATGTTTACCTTTGTTAAATTCATGCTTCATGATGGCCCAAATTTTGCAACTCCAGGTCTTGAGCCATGAGTTGTTGCTAACAAAGTTTGTCCTTGAAAAATATATTTATTTTTACAAAAATGTAATTGTCTTTACAAAAAATGATGAATTCATTATTGTCTTTAAAAATAACTGTGAAATTTTCACTGTTTGCATGAACAGTATTTTAAATAAAAAATTAAAGATGTTTCCCTTTTGGAAATTATCAATCGTGAAAAATGCTTTGAATTAGGTGGGGTTGGTAACTTCCAATAATGGGTTCAATTTCTTCGAAGCCAAATCCTGCTTTGACTTTTGATTCTTCTTCTTAAACTCGCATATGATGTCAAATCCTTTTCCTTTGTACAATAACTAAAAGATTGAAGAAATTTCAATATGCACTCAACCCACTAACTTAGTGAGCAATAGCTTTGTTCCAAAACTAACAAGTTAAAGACTTTGCTTTGGATTATTACCAATATAATATATTTGCATTATATCATAATTCACTCATCTATTTTTTTTTCTCTTGAGTAAAATACAATTCATTACATAACTAATTGGAAAAAAATAAATTATTACATATCCCAAACAACTAATAATGGTCACTATTGTTGTCATTTTCCACTGGATTTTCCGTCTTATGCCCATTTCTTTAATGGAATAAATTAATGTTACATTATGGTATGGTCCACCATTTCACTCCAATTTTTATTTATCTCTGTCTCGTCAATTCACATTACCCAATAACTCAAGCATTCTTCTCAACATATATATATATATATATATAGTGTCGAGGGCCGGTCCTAGCTATAGATAAGATTAAACGGTTCATCTATACTCTTAATTTTTTTTTTTTAGGATAATCAATAATTTTAAAATATAAAAATAACTTTGTGCGAGTGGAGTGGAGACATCAATATCAAAGCCAAATATGTGTTTATTTTTTCTTTTCAAGTTTGTGTTTTTTCCACATGCCACTGAAAAGAAGAAAAATATTATAGATATAAATAATTGACACATATTCAACCATATATGTTTATGTGGCTGGATCTATGTCATTGAGAGAGAGAAAAAGCCAAATTCAATGATACAGATCAAGCCACATAAACATATGTGATTGAATCTGTATAATTTATATGTATGTATATCATTGTTCTTATGAAAATGTATTAATGGTGGCTGTATCTTTTAAATGGAAGAAACCTAGCACTATTGAATTAATAATTATTACAAAATCTTCTACTAAATAATAATTGGACATCAATTGCCAATTTTGAGTTATTGATGATTAATAATTTCATCCTTAAATTCAATTTTGATAATTCAAAATCTAAAATTCGAAAAGGGAAATTATCAATGAACCACCTCTAAATAAGTAAAAATATATATCAGTATCAAAGAATTCTAACAATAACTCAGCACAACCTCCCGTTTTAATTAGTTTAGAATCAATGGACCATTTCATCGTTAACGAAATGCTGAGGCATATATATCAGTCAATTCATATCGGGCTAAAAAAAACTGTTGGTTGCCAGCTTCAGCAAGCTGTAACCTTTTCCACCGAAAGCATGGCTTTGACAGCCAACTCATGCAAGTTGTGTGAGGTGTGTGTGTGTGACAGACGTGCCAAACCGTGTGACACTGTAGCACGCGGTTTGGCACTATAAATTGAGCATTTAGGACCATAATCCAATATCCCAGTGAGTGTGTAATGTGTATATGTGTAGAGAGAGTGGTGAGGTTTTTGTTAAGTTTCTTGGTGTAAACTTGATATTATTCTTGTAGTAATAATATTGAATTTCGGTTTTTCCTCAAACACTCCCAAGAGTGATCGTTATTTCACAACAAGTGGTATTAGAAGCTTTGGTTCTTCATTGGGATCGAAAAACCGAAGAACGGATCTCGGTTCGGAAAATTCGAGTTCCGGAAAAGTTGTCAAAAATTCATTTTGAGGGTACCATTAGTTAGTTCACGTCGAGACGAGCATGGTGGTATTTTTCGGCGACCGAACCGACATCCACAGCCACCGCACGCGCCAAACGCGCCTTACAGAACACTTTACACGCGCCACCATCGCACCACGCGCTGCACGCGCTCCCAAGGTTGAAGACGACACACGTCAGCCGCCACGTCAGCGCATAGTCAGCGACCAGTCAGCAGACACGTCATCCGACACATCAGCCGCCACATGTCCGCCATGTCAGCAAACCGGTCCCATCTTGCCACGTCAGCGCCACGTCAGCAGCCTGGTAAATTTCATTTTGCCCCCTGAAGTTTTGAAATTTCCAGTTTTGCCCCAAAACTTTTAGGAATTTACAAATCAGCCCATGTGTCGGAGTTAGACCAACGAAGTATCTATTCCACCATTTTCGACCGTTCCGGACGCAACGGTGACCTCAGATTTGTAAAATTCAGCCCCTATTTTAGTGTATTCTCATTTTAAACTTTAAAACTTAAAATGAAGATGGAGGATTCTCATTCTGGTGCAATGATTAAATTGGCTGCCACTAATTACTCCCACGGGAGACCTAGGATGATAGATTTTTTACATTGTAAAGATCTGTTTGATGTCATCGAGTTGAAGGGAGTGAAACCAGAGTCTGTTAAGGAGTATGACTGGAACAAACTCAACAACAGAACCCTGGGTCAGATTAGGCAGTGGATCGGTCACAATGTCTTTCACCACGTAGCACAGGACACATATGCTTATGAAATGTGGAGGAAATTGGAAGACATGTTCCATGCCAAAACAGCTCGGAATAAGGCCTTAATAATGAGGCGATTGGTGAATTTGAAGCTACGGAGTGGAACTTCCGTTGCAGAACACACCAACGAGTTCCAGAGCCTGGTGAATCAGTTGTCTGCAGTAGACATGCAACTGGCAGACGAAGTTCAAGCCCTCTTGTTACTCAGTTCTCTACCTGATAGCTGGGAGACTCTGGTGGTTACTCTCAGCAACTCAGCTCCAGGAGGCAAACTTACCATGCCTATGGTAAATGATGCATTGTCAAATGAAGAAGCTAGAAGAAAAGACGTGGGCTCAGATCAAACAGAAGCTCTTGTCTCGGAGCAACGAGGAAGACAACATGAGAAACATCAAGGTGGGAGAAGAGGCAGAAGCAAAAACATGGGCAGGTCCAAGGACGGGAAAAAGACATACAAGTGCTTCCACTGTGGCATTGAAGGCCACTTGAAGAAGAATTGCCGGAAACTGCAACGGGAGCAGGGACACGGCAATAACCAGTCGAAGAAGAATGATGCGGAGACACTAGTAGTTACTACAGTGGATGTAGTTATATGCTCCGGCCAAGAAGAAGCATCCCTTCACACCGCAACTCAGGATGTCGAGTGGGTGGTAGATACTGCAGCATCCTACCATGTCACTCCTCACAGGGATTTCTTCACAACATACAAAGCATGAGTCTTTGGAGCAGTGAAGATGGGGAATACCAGTTCTTCTCAGATAGTGGGAATTGACGAAATACAGTTGCGGACAAATGCAGGGTATACAGTAACCCTGAAGAAGGTCAGACATGTTCCAGAACTTTGGCTCAACTTACTCTCGGGGGTATCCCTTGACAAACAGGGCTATGCTAGCCACTTCAGCAACGGCACTTGGAGGATGATAAAATGTGCCATGGTCACGCCCGAGGACACATCTGTGGAACCTTGTACAAGACTCATGTGAAGATTTGTGCAGAAAGCCTCAATGTAGCTGAACGTGAGGCTTCTCAGACTCTGTGGCACCAGAGACTCGGTCACATGAGTGAAATGGGGTTGTCTACCTTGACAAAGAAGGATTTAATCACCGTCTCCAAAAATGCTAATTTGGATCCTTGCAACCACTGTCTATTCGGTAAGCAACACATAGTCTCTTTTAATTTCTCATCTACAAATAAATCAGAGTTACTCAGTCTGGTGTACTCTGATGTATGTGGTCCCTTGGAGGTAAACTCACTAGGCGGTAACAAATATTTTCTGACTTTTATTGATGATGCTTCTCGGAAAGTATGGGTGTATTTTCTGAAATAAAAGGATCAGGTCCTGGACTATTTCAAACTGTTCCATGCCATGGTCGAGCGTGAAACAGGGAAGAAATTGAAGTGCCTTCGTACAGACAATGGACGCGAATACACTTCCAGGGAGTTCGATGCCTACTGCGGAAGTCACGGCATTCGACACGAGAGGACTGTTCCACGCACCCCACAACACAATGGTGTCGCTGAAAGAATGATCCGCACCATTATGGAGAAAGTCAGAAGCATGATCAGTATGGCCAAACTGCCAAAGCCATTCTGGGGAGAAGCTGTTCGTGTCGCCTGCTACCTGATCAAAAGATCACCATCCGTACCGTTGAACTTCGAGATTCCGGAGAAAGTGTGGTCTGGTAAGAATCCTTCATATTCTCATCTCAGAATATTTGGATGTTTAGCATTTGTACATGTATCCAAGGAGCTCAGACAGAAGCTCGATGTAAGGACTACTCCATGCATCTTCATAGGCTATGGAGACGAAGAATTTGGATACAGGTTATGGGACCCGAAGGAAATGAAGGTCATCAGAAGCAGAGATGTAGTGTTTCTTGAAGACCAGACAATAGAAGACATTGAAAAGCCCAAGATGCCTTCTAAAACCAGTGCCGATAATGCCGATGCAAACCCAGACGCAACCCCAGTACCAACAACCACAGATGATGATGAGGTGCTAGACATACCAGAAGCAGAACCAGATGATGATGGAGGTGTTGAGCAGGGGGAGCTGCAGCCTGATCCATCAGAGGCTTCGAGTTCATCCACAGATCCGAATGACAACAGACAACCAGAACCTCCAGTACGAAGATCTGAGAGAGGCCGGATTCCATAAGCCAGATACTCAGGATCAGAATACATTTTGCTTACTGACGAGGGGGAGCCAGAAACCTTCAACGAAGCAGTATCTCATAAGGACAAAGACAAATGGCTGCACGCAATACAAGATGAGATGAAGTCTCTGCAGAAGAACAACACTTATGAGATAGTGAAGCTCCCACATGGAATGAAGGCATTGAAGAACAAATGGGTATTCAAGCTCAAGAAAGATGGCAGCGGAAAAGTGGTGAAACACAAAGCTCGGCTAGTGGTCAAA
Organism: Zanthoxylum bungeanum; assembly: GCA_019454045.1. Taxonomy (NCBI): domain Eukaryota; kingdom Viridiplantae; phylum Streptophyta; class Magnoliopsida; order Sapindales; family Rutaceae; genus Zanthoxylum; species Zanthoxylum bungeanum. The sequence continues at coordinate 42,308 of SKCR01038712.1, read as the reverse complement.
TGATTCCTACAAAAAAAGGGGGAATTGACTTTGATGTGATCTTTTCACCAGTGGTAAATATGGCTTCAATCCGAGTCATCCTAGGATTGGTCGCCAGATTGAACCTGGAGCTTGAACAGATGGATGTCAAAACAGCATTTCTTCATGGTGATCTGAATGAAGAAATCTACATGGAGCATCCAGAAGGATTCAAGGTTTCAGGCAAAGAAAACCTTGTTTGCAAGCTGAAAAAGAGCTCGTACGGGCTCAAACAAGCACCGAGGCAGTGGTATAAGAAGTTTGACTCATTCATGGTGGGTCAAGGCTACAAAAGAACTACAGCAGATCAGTGTGTATACATTCAGAGGTTTCCAGATGGAAATTTCGTTGCTCTTCTACTGTACGTAGATGACATGTTGATTGTTGGACAAGAAGCAACGAAGATCAGTCAGCTGAAGAAGGAACTCTCCAAAGCTTTCGACATGAAAGACTTAGGACCAGCTCAACAGATTTTGGGAATGAATATTATTCGTGACAGACAGAACAAGAAGCTGTGGCTTTCATATGAAAGGTATATTGAACGGGTAATCAAGAGGTTCGATATACAGAAAGCCAAACCAGTCAGCGTTCCGCTAGCGCACCATTTCAAACTGAGCAAGAGTTCGTGCCCCTCATCTAAGAAAGAGATAGAGGAAATGTCAGCAATACCATATTCTTCAGCTGTTGGAAGCCTAATGTATGCAATGGTATGTACCAGGCCAGATATTGCACACGCAGTTGGTGTAGTGAGCCGTTTTCTCTCTAATCCTGGAAAACAACACTGGGAAGCAGTCAAATGGATTCTCAGGTACTTGAAGGGTACAACGAAGTTTCGTCTATGTTATGGGGGAGCTGATCCGATTTTGGAAGGCTATACAGATTCAGATATGGTGGGAGATCTTGATGGTAGGAAATCTACATCAAGATTCATTTACACTTTTGCAGGGGGAGCTGTGTCATGGCAGTCAAGATTGCAGAGGTGTATTGCATTATCCACAACAGAGGCTGAGTACATTGCCATAGCTGAGGCAGGAAAAGAAATGTTGTGGCTAAAGCGGTTTCTCCAGGAGTTAGGGATCAAACAAACAGACTACAACTCTACAAGATACACAGTGACAGTCAGAGTGCTATGGACTTGAGTAAGAACTCAATGTATCATGCCCGGACGAAACACATTGACATTCGCTATCACTGGATACGCGAGGTGATGGATCAACAACTGCTGAGACTAATGAAGATCCATACAGATGAGAATCCAGCCGACATGTTAACAAAGGTGGTTTCCCGAGACAAGCTGGAGTTGTGTAGAGACACAGCTGGGATAGCTTTCAGTTGATGATTGTTTTTTCAGATACATAGAACTACGATTGGCTTGATCCCGACTCAGGGTACGTAGGCAGTCATTCAGATGCAACCAGGGGAGGATCCTTTGGAGGATTTGTTTTTGGATGATTAATGGTCGGCTTAGATTTTGAGAAATCTTCACCGATGGGGAGATTTGTTGGTTGCCAGCTTCAGCAAGCTGTAACCTTTTCCACCGAAAGCATGGCTTTGACAGCCAACTCATGCAAGTTGTGTGAGGTGTGTGTGTGTGACAGAAGTGCCAAACCGCGTGGCACTGTAGCACGCGGTTTGGCACTATAAATTGAGCCTTTAGGACCATAATCCAATATCCTAGTGAGTGTGTATATGTGTAGAGAGAGTGGTGAGGTTTTTGTTAAGTTTCTTGGTGTAAACTTGATATTATTCTTGTAGTAATAATATTGAATTTCGGTTTTTCCTCAAACACTCCCAAGAGTGATCGTATTTCACAACAAAAATATTATCGTTTAATGTGAATATAAATTGAAGCCAAAGACATATGAAATAATAAAGAAAGAAATAATGGAGTCCATTAATTATTAGACAACCAAATTAAATCATTTACCGGCCACATTTAATTTTCTTCTTTGGTGATGAGACAAAAAAACATTCACCGCAGACAATTTAAGATGATGATTGAGGGAGGGAGAACGGGCTTTGTTGTCGTCGTCGAAGTGAAGGAGGCGAGATTTGAGACATTAATGAAGCTTCGATATATATAGTTCTTTCTAATGTTAGATTCTAACAATTTCAACATGCATGTTTTTTTACAAATATATATTATATGGGGAAAAAGAATATGGTGACACTCTTTAAAATTTCAGTTGATGCTTTTTTTTTAATTGGTAAATTTAACTGATATATATATTTGATATGTTGTTGATACGTATATATGCTGATACAAGTGGTCATTATTATATATATATATATATATATATATATATATATATATATATATATATATATATATATATCATTGAAGGATGATGTTGATGAGTGAGTATAGTGATAGTCTACTGGAAATTAAGAATGATGCCATGATGACAACTAGTGATCGAAGATGGCCTGTATATGTTGGAAAAATGCTACTAGTAAGCATTTTGAGGTACAATTTTAAGCATGGTCCACTTCGTGTTAGTGGTTGTTTTTTAGTGATTCAGATACTCCTCCATGAGTAGTTCGGAATGGTATATTCATATGCTTAAAATGGTGCTTGGGTGAATGAGAAATTGTTGCTCAAAGTTCACCAATTGATGTTGGAAAATAAAGAGAAATGAGCTTGTCTCACATGTGAAAGCTAATAGAGAGAAATTGTGTTTACATATGATTGCTCATATGTAGATGGGTAAGTGTTGTAAGGATAAAGGCTCTCTCTACGTGCTTGGGGTGCAAAACAAAATCCGAACAAGCCTGACTCGTGTGCACCCGCGCGTCCTGCGTACACGAATGCCGGACCAAATTGTGCTGGCCTGGCCCAGACAATTTTTGCATGCCTTTTTATTTTTTCCAAGCCTATTGAAGTTCCATAACAATTAAATTAATTCTATTAATTAACTTGGTGGTTACTTCAAATGAAAGACCTCCCACTAATATGATTTTATTGGCATGTTTATTTCATTTTAAAGTGAGCAGTGTTTTTCGTCTTTTATATACGCACAAGACAAAAAGAAAAATTCAATGGCTTTCGTTAATATATTTTCCTTTTCGGTTTTTTTTTTGTAAGAGTTCGAACACTTTGTGGTTCGTTGAAAACAAGTTTGGTGGTGCCCATACTCGTTTATTTCCTTTGCATCCTAGGAAACAAACGTCTCATGTTCTACTGCATCATTCGGTAGGGGACGAATTTGTTTTAAGGAGATTGTTGCCACATCAACAAACCTCGGAATAGTGAAGCATTGGGTCTGATCTTGTTTGCTGGTTAGATTCTGACTCGATTACTGCATCTTCAGGGGCTGCCAAGTACCACATCAGAGTCAGACGTCAGGGTTAGGGGCTGATTTCAGAAGCAGACACTTCACCGGGTTCCTCTTCAGGGTCTGATTTCAGGGTTTGACGCACATTGCTCTGCTCATCATGGTCTGCTCTGTTCGTAAGGGTCTGCTCCGCTCATAAGGGTCTGCTCTGTTCATCAGGATCTGAATCATCTCATCATGGTCTGAAGCATTATATCAGAGGCTGAGCGATTGAGGCTTATTCTGGATTTCCTTACTACTTTCATTTTGTGTTGTGTTTTTACTGATTGTTCAAGTCATTGTAAGAACACAGTAACCTAAATTATTGTAATAGTCTTAAAACAAATTCGATATGTGGATATGGAAAACAGTCCAAACACAGTTGATCCGAATGTGGCAGCCTCTTCGGCTGGCCAAAATGTTGTGGCAGCCTCTTCGGCTGGCCAAAATGCTTAAGCCTCTGGGCTTAATATGGCAGCTTCAGTGGCTGGCCAAAGTGTTGCTGCCTCTATGGCTAGACAACTTGTTGGACATGTGAGCCATGTCAATCATGCTGCGGAAAAACCTGAAAAATTCACTGGTCAGAATTTCAAAAGGTGACAACATAAAATGTTCTTTTATTTGACCACATTGAACCTTGCAATGTTCCTAAAGGAAGATGCTCATGTACCCAAAGAGGGTCAGAATGATATTCAAGTGATCAGTGTCATCGATGCTTGGAAACATTCTGAATTCTTATGTCGGAATTATGTGCTGAATGGGCTAAGTGATTCCTTGTACAGTGTGTACGCCGGAATGAAAATAGACATAAGTGTGATACTTGTGTTGAGACAAAACTAACTAGATCATCTTTTCAAGTATTGAAAGAAACTCTGAACCTCTTGATCTAATTTATACCGATGTATGTGATTTTAATTCAATACAATCAAGAGGCGGTAATAAATATTTTATTACCTTTATTGATGATTGCACGAGATTTTGCTATGTGTATTTGATGAAAAGTAATGACGAAGCTATAGAGAAATTTGTTCTCTAAAAGAATGAAGTTGGGAACCAACTGAATAAAATAATTAAGGAGTTAAGAAATGATCGTGGTGGTGAGTATGTTTTTCCTTTTGAATCACTTTGTGAACAAAATGGAATCATACATCAAACCACAGCTCCTTATTCACCTCAATCCAATGGGATTGCAGAACGGAAGAATCGTACATTGAAAGAGATGATGAACGCTATGTTAATCAGCTCTGGCTTACCTCAGAATATGTGGGGAGAAGCTGTCTTATCAGCTAATTACCTTTTAAATAAGGTACCACGGAAAGAAGCAGAGAAAACTCCTTATGAAATATGGAAAGGAATAGTACCTTCATATAAATTTCTACTAGTGTGGGGGTGTCTTGCCAAAGTAATCATTCCTCCACCTAAGAATGTGAATATATGACCAAAACTATTGATTGTATTTTCATAGGATATGCACATAATAGTAATTCTTATCGATTTCTTGTGCATAAGTCTAATATACCAGATATTCACAAAAATACGATAATTGGGTCGAGGAATGCATCTTTTTTCGAATACATTTTTCCTTGTAAAACAAATTCGAATTCAAATGTGCACAAACGGGCACATGAGGCTATCATTGAAGATAGTCAGGACCAAGAACACATAAATATTCCAGAGGATGAACAAGATATTGAACTTGAACCAAGACGTAGCAAAAGAGCTGGAACGGAAAAATCATTTGATCCATATTTTCTGACATTTTTGCTAGAAAATGATCCTCAAAACTATAATGAAGCTGTAAGGTCAGCCGATGGTGCTTTGTGGAAAGATGCTATCAATAGTGAAATTGAATCCATCTTACAAAATCACACATGGGAGTTAGTGGACATTCCTCCAGGGTGTAAACCTCTAAGGTCCAAGTGGATTTTTAAAAAGAAAATGATGGCAGATGGATCAATTGACAAGTACAAAGCAAGACTTGTAATTAAAGACTACAGACAACGTGAAGGTCTTGATTACTTTGATACTTACTCTCCTGTAACGAGAATAAATTCCATACGGGTGATACTAGCGATTGCAACTTTGCGCAATCTTGAGGTACATCAGATGGATGTGAAAACAGTCTTTCTGAATGGAGATTTAGATGAATAAATCTACATGGAACAACCTGAATGCTTTATAGTTCCAGGACAAGAAAAGAAAGTCTGCAAGTTAGTAAAATCCTTGTATGGATTGAAACCAACTCCGAAGCAGTGGCATAAAAAGTTTGACGACACCATGTTGGCAAATGGTTTCAAAATCAATGAATGTGATAAATGTATCTATGTCAGAGAGACAGAAGTTGGCTATGTCATTTTATGTCTCTACGTTGATGACATATAATTTTCGGGAGTAATGTTAAAATGGTGAAATCCACCAAGAATATGCTGAAATCTAAGTTTGACATGAAAGACATGGGTCTAGCAGATGTCATTCTGGGAATAAAGATCTCGAGAAGTCTAAATGGACTTATTCTTGATCAGTCGCACTATGTGGATAAAATTCTTGGTAAATTCAACAATGATGATTTTGTTGTGGCTAGAACTCCTTTAGATGTGAGTCTACATCTATCAAAGAATATGAGATATGGTATATCTCAAGTAGAATACTCTAGAGTGATTGGGAGTCTGATGTATTTATCAAGTTGTACAAGGCCTGCTATAGCCTGTACAGTAAACAAGCTCAGCAGATATACGAGTAATCCAGGGGTTGATCACTGGAAAGCAATAGTAAGAATACTCAGGTATTTACGTTTTACTCGTAATTATGGGTTGCACTATCATAGATATCCAGCCGTAATCGAATGATACATTGATGCAAATTATATATCTGATATGAAAGACTCAAAGTCTACCAGGGGCTATGTGTTTACACTAGCAGGTGCAGCTATATCATGGAAATCCTCCAAACAGACTGTGATAGCCAGATCTACAATGGAATCATAATTCTTTGCATTAGATAAGTGTGCTGAAGAAGCATAATGGCTGCGAAATTTTCTAGAGGATATTCCAAGTTGGCCTAAGCCAATGCCAGCAATTTGCATTCATTGCGATAGTCAATCTGCAATTGGAAGGGCACATAACAATATGTATAATGGTAAGTCTACACATATTCGTCGTAGACAGAATACCGTTAGACTATTATTCTCTACTGGAGTTATTTCGATTGACTATGTAAAGTCAAATGATAACATTGCGGATCCGCTAACCAAAGGGTTAAACAGAGAGTTAGTTGTGAAATCATCGAGGGGAATGAGACTAAAGCCCATTAGATAAATGTTTATTACGAAGGAAAATCCAACCTTGTTGATTGGAGATCCCAAGATCTAGGTTCAATGGGACAACCTACTCGTAAAAGACATAATTGGTTCACTGTGGGGGCTACCCTCTAGTCTATTCCTATGGTGAAATGAAACAGTGATGCTCGTATGGATAGAGGTTAAGCAAAGGATTTTAATGATTCTTATGCGTCAGGAATCCGAGCAGAGTATTACGAAATACTCTTAAATAAGAAATCACCTATGTGAGAGAGAAGTGAGGCCGCTTCAAAGGGAATTGTACGAGGCTCGATTTTTAGAAACTCTTACAGAACCAGGTAGATGTTCATGGCCAAAATGAACATAATAATGAGAACTCATATGTGTTAGGTAAAATATCTGTGTGATATATGTTTCCATTTACATGAACGGTAGTACAGTTCAATGACATCGTGTCCACTGTCAGCTAATAAATGAGATATATTTTCACAATGGAAGGTTCAAAGGCTGAGGTCTACCTATCCTATGCACGTTTTGAACCGTTGAACTCTTCAAGGTCAAAATAAAATATTTCTATAAAATAATTTTATTTGACGTTTTTTCGCCAATTTCATTCATGTGGGGGATTGTTGGAAAAATGCTCATAGTAAGCATTTTGAGGTACAATTTTAAGCATGACTCACTTTGTGTTAGTGGTTGTTTTTGAGTGATTCAGATACTCCTCCGTGAGTAGTTCAGAATGGTATATTCATATGCTTAAAATGGTGCTTGGGTGAATGATAAATTGATGCTCAAAGTTCACCCATTGGTGTTGGAAAATAAGGAGAAATGAGCTTGTCCCACATGGGAAAGCTAATAAAGAGAAATTGTGTTTATATATGATTTCTCATATGTAGATGGGTAAATGTTGTAAGGATAGAGGCTCTCTCTACGTGCGCGCGCAGGGGGGTGCAAATCAAAATCCGAACAGGCCTGACTCGTGTGCACCTGCGTGTCCTGCGTACACGAATGTCGGACCAAATTGTGCGGGCTCGGCCTATACAATTTTTGCATGCCTCTTTATTTTTTCCAAGCCTATTGAAGTTCCATAACAGTTAAATTAATTCTGTTAATTAACTTGGTGGTTACTTCAAATGAAAAGCCTCACACTAATGTGATTTTATTGGCATGTTTATTTTCTTTTAAAGTGAGCAATGTTTTTCATTTTTTATATACGCACAAGACAAAGAGAAAAATTCAGTGGCTTTCGTTAATATATTTTCCTTTTCAATTTTATTTATTTTTGTTGGAAGAGTTCGAACACTTTGTGGTTCGTTGAAAATAAGTTTGGTGGTGACCATACTCGTTTATTTCTGTTGCATCCTAGGAAACAAACGTCTCATGTTCTACTGCACCATTCGGTAGGGGATGAATTTATTTTAAGGAGATTGTTGCCACATCAACAAGCCTCAGAATAGTGAAGCATTGGGTCTGATCTTGTTTGCTGGTTCGGTTATGACTCGATTACTGCATCTTCAAGGGATGCCGAGTACCACATCAGAGTCAGATGTCAGGGTCAGGGTCAGAGGCTGATTTCAGAAACAAACACTTCACCGTGTTCCTATTTAGGGTCTGATTTCAGGGTCTGAAGCATATCGCTCATCAAGGTCTGCTCTGCTCATCAGGGTCTGCTCTGCTCGTAAGGGTCTGCTCTGCTCATAAGGGTCTGCTCTGCTCATCAGAGTCTGAATCATCTCATCAGGGGCTGAAGCATTATATCAGGGGCTGAGCGATTGAGGCTTATTCTGGATTTCCTTACTACTTTCATTTTGTGTTGTGTTTTTACTAATTGTTCAAGTCCTTGTAAGAACACAGTAACCTAAATTATTATAGTAGTATAGTCCTGCGAAGTTTCAGCTATCTATATGTTATCAACTAATCAGGTCTCTGTTAGTTTCAGACGACTCGATCGATGCTGATAGTCCCAATGTCATTAATTGCTGCATATATTAGCTAGGAGTACTTTAATTTATCAGAATGACAACTTAATTAGGTTAGTGGTGTTGGACAGTTATGACCCATAGCGTCATTGTTTGTAAAAACATTGTGGTTTTGTACAAATTAACTACGTGATAATGAAATTGCCTTTTATCATTTCGTAATTAGATTACTTAAATGTGAGAATGATGAAATTCCTTATGATTAGTTCTGCGAAGTTTCAGCTATCTATCTGTTATCAACTCATCAGGTCTCTGTTAGTTTCAGACGACTCGATCGATGCTGACAGTCCCAATGTCATTAATTGCTGCATATATTAGCTAGGAGTACTTTAATTTATCAGAAGGACAACTTAATTAGGTTAGTGGTGTTGGACAGTTATGACCCATAGCGTCACTGTTTGTAAAAACATTGTGGTTTTGTACAAATTAACTATGTGATAATGAAATTGTCTTTTATCATTTCGTAATTAGATTACTTAAATGTGAGAATGATGAAATTCCTTATGATTAGTTCCGGATTGATAAGATATGAGACAATATTAATCCATAAAGGTTTAATCATTAAAAATTCCTAGTCGTTGTATTATCGAGACTGAAAATCGATAATACGGAATAGATTAGTATTGCACTTGTGCGTGTTATGGAAGCGTAACGGCATAATTCTCATGTATTTAAGTATTGGATACTTATGCAAGTGTGATAGGAGATTGTGTTTTACCGATGGTACGGAAAACAACTTCACTCTGGATAGACCCAGCGGAATCCCATTGGTAGTATGACTATGTGTCTATGACTAAGTGTGTTTTCGCCACTCTTATTTGTTATTCATTCACATTTTATGCTTGATTTGATCTTGGGATTAAACCTTAAAACCCAACAATGGTATCTATGAGCCAAAATGAGCATGAAATGAATTAGGGTAAAATTTGGGTAAAATCATTTTGAGCATGATTTGATAAAATTGATTGATTGAGTATGCTTGAATGATGATATATTGAGGTTGTATTGGATCAATTTCATGAAATACTGATTGGATCAATTTTTTGCCCATGTTTAGGCTTGGTCGAATGTGTAGTTACCCTACAAGTCTTGGTATTTTTTGTTTCGTAGATCATTGGATGACTTGAAATGATTGGGATATGTCGATTTAAAATTCAATCGGATTGAAAAATGAATTCGGACAAAATTCCTTACCATTGCCGAGAGCTTGTTAGCATGTAATGGACTTGATTTTTTGATTCAAGAATGTTGGACATTAGTTGAACAATAGGATACATAATTAATTAGTTAAATTGTATTTTGGAAATATTAATTTGGGTAATTAATTGATGTATTACACTTAAGTTATTTGAATTTTAAAATTTGGAATTTTAAAATTTGATTAATGGGCTTAATTTTGAATTGGGCTTGAAAATGTTATATTTGGGCATAATGGGCTTGGTTGGGCCAAGTTGGTTTAGGCCAGTTGGATTGGATCCAAATTGGGCCTAAATCATTCCATTAAGTCCAAATATAATAAATGGGCTTTAAAAGTTTAATTGGGTCTTATGGGCTAAAATTATTTTCTTGGCAAATGAGGGTGATTCCTTAATTGGGCTTGGTAATTGGGTTTGACCCATATTGACCAAAGCTCATGCCTTATGAAATCAATTGAAAGCCCATCGGACTTTAATTAAATAAATATTGGATGTTAGTTGGGCTTTGAGACCCGAAAAGATTAGATTTGGAATCTAAGACGTTAAAACACATTAAAAAGTGTAGTTATTTAATTTGGAATTAAATAAATGAATTAGTATTGAATACGAATTAAATTTTATTTAACGAGTAGTTCAATATAATTCAAGAATTCGTACATTGAGTACTTATTCTCAAACGAGTTGGACTCGCGCAAAAATCAAATCGTTGTTTGAACATTGGATGATCACATAATTCAAAGACTAATTAATTGGATTAGATTGGTTGAATTGCATGCTATGAATGAATATATGGATGTGTTGAATGAATAGCGTATATTGGATGGCTATTAGAAGGGAAATGACAATTTTAGAAATTGTTGTAAATTTGGAATTTATAAATTGGACATACGTGTCCAGCCTTATCTCTCATTATTTCTTTGTATTCTCTTCTCACCTAATTCCCCTCAATGTAATGAGGTTTCTATTATTGTATTATGTAATTAGGTAGAAGTAGAATAGTGCTAGCCGGGGAGAGGAAATAGAGTGATTTGTTCTAGGAACAAGTTGTTAAATATACATCCGCATATCGTTATTAATTTACTTTCGCGCCTTATTATGTGTTTAGAATGCATGTTTAAAGGTGTATGATGATGAGACCTAACAAAGATAATAAATTGGTTGCCAATTTACGCGAAAATCCCTCAATTTATATTAATCGATATTTCCTTCCATTGAGTGATTCTTACTCAAGATCCAAGATTGGCATTGGTTTGTTGCCCTAAGTCAAGGCCTTTGTCAATCGCGGATGTGTTTGAATCATGAAGGCTTTGTTCCATATCGGTGTCTTGTCCAAGTTTTGATTTGTTGGCCAAAGTCAAGATCACTTCTTGTCCATCGACATTGATTACGAAGCTTTCCCACGTCAATGGGTCCCGCTTAACTAGAATCATTAAGCTTGTTGTACCAAAGTCAATGCTTAGTTGATTCAGAGGAAAAAGTTTAGAAAAATATATTGGATATATTGGCATATATATTGTATATATGTTTCGGACTTGGAGGTCCACCTACCAGATCTAGGAATTGGATGGGGTCCAATTGATCTTCGAGATCTACCTAGTTAAATATATCATACAGATTGTTGGCCAAAGTCAAGGTTGTGTGTTATTTAACGGGATCCTAGCCCACTAGGAAACTGGGTTTCCTGAGTACTCGACAGAGGGTTAGAGGCTCGCCGAAAAATAGTGGGAGGCTAGTATTGAATTTGTAATTTCGTTCAAATACTTAGCTTTACGCGCTTTCAAATATTTCGTCAAAATTATTTTATTAGTTGAACTAATATAATGTTAGTTTTCTTGTAACATTTGGACTGTACCCTACATTGTTAATTGGATAATTAGATTATCGCAATTAAAATGACTGGAAAGAACAGTGTACGGGACATCATCATGGGCGATAATGTCTTCAACGGCACTAACTTTTCTGATTGGGACATGAATCTAAGGATAGTCCTTGGATCCGAGAGGCTGCTATATACTATAGAGAGACCTTTTGGGCCTAAGCCCAGATCTGATCAGTTGCTCAAGCTAGATCTTTGGAAGACACATAGTGATGACAACGCAACTGCTCAATCTATCATACTTGCTGCTATGACTCAACAATTCCGTCGACAGAACAAGGGATTGGATCCATATATTATGTTGGCGAAGTTGAATGATCTGCACCGATCTAACCTTAGATCGCAAAGATATGAGTTACAGAAGAAGCTCTTCCGTGCTCGGATGTTGGAGGGTACGTCTGTTGAACATCACGTGACACAGATGGTTGCCGATATTGAGCAGCTTGGACAAATGAGGATTGTATTTGAGATAGAGACCTCTATAGATTTGATCTTGCAGTCTCTCCCAGACACTTGGAGTGGGTTCATCATGAACTACAACATGATGAACCAAGAGCAGACTCTTGGAGAGCTGATGTCCACGCTGCGTGAGGCAGAGAATGAACTTCTTAAGGGCAAGAAATGTGAGGCGCACTTCCCTTCTACATCTCGGAGTCCGAGGGCTGGGCCCATGGCGACTAGAGGTATCAAGAAGAATAAGAAAAAGAAGGGCAAATACAAAGCTTTAAAGGCTTTTGGGAAGCCTAAGGACAAATCTCAGTATGTTTTCCTCCAGTGCGGGAAGCGGGGTCACTGGAAGCGTGACTGCCGCGAGTACAAGGCGCTCCAGAAGAAGATAAAGGCGGGCAAGGCACCGGCCTCATGTATGTTTGTTATAGAAATAAACATGACTGCTTCTAGTTTTAAAAATTGGATTTTTGATTCTGGTTGTGGTACTCACATTTGTACTGATGTGCATGATCTGTGGATTAGCAGGAAACTGACATCAGAGGAGATTGATCTGCGTGTTAGAAATGGGACATATGTTGCCGTTTTGACCGTGGACACTTTTATTTTGCAACTGCCCTCGGGGCATGTACTTTAACTTTTGGACTGTTATTATGTACCTAGTTTGACTAGGAATATTATTTTTGTATCTATGTTAACCCAATGTGGGTATACTTTTGTATTTCGAAACACTGGGTGTTTTATGTATAAAAATTATATAGAAATTTGTAATGCTGTTATAAATAATGGTCTTTATATTTTGAATATAAATCAATCTCAACCATATTCTGTAACAAACAAAAGACTTAAAGTAAGTCATAAAGATGAAACTTATATGTGGCATTGTCGTCTGGGACACATAAACAAGACTCGCATATCCACACTTTCGAATAGTGGGTACTTGGACGGATTTGATCCAAATTCATATGACGTCTGTGAATCTTGCTTATTAGGCAAAATGCCTAAGTCACCTTTTAGCGGTAAAGGTATGTGTGCCACCGAACTGTTAGCCATTGTTCATAGTGACGTTTATGGGCCCATGTCTAGCCAGACTAGAGGTGGATATGAATACTTCGTAACCTTTACGGATGATGCATCGCGTTATGGTTATGTGTATCTTATGAGACACAAGTCGGAAACTTTTGAGAAATTCAAAGAGTTTTGACACGAAGTTGAAAAACAGACCGGGAGAAGTATTAAGACATTACGGTCGGATCGTGGTGGCGAATACTTGAGCAATGAGTTTCTTGACTAATTGAAAGAATATGGTATTCTTTCACAGTGGACTCCTCCTGGAACACCGCAATTAAACGGTGTGTCCGAACGGAGAAACCAAACTTTGTTAGACATGGTGAGGTCTATGATGAGTCGCACTGAGCTACCTATTTCCTTCTGGGGATATGCATTAAACAATGCAATACTTATTTTGAATAAGGTTCCGTCAAAGTCTGTTCAACAGACTCCGTATGAGATATGGAGAGGAAATAAATCGGGTTTCTCATTCCTGAAGATTTGGGGATGCTGGGCATACGTTAAACGTTTGGAAGGTACCAAACTTGAACCCAAATCGGATAAATACCTATTTTTAGGATATCATAGGGAAACCAAAGGATATTACTTCTATCACCCACAAGAGAACACAATATTTGTTGCTCTACATGCAGTTTTCCTTGAGAAGGAATTCCTAAATGCAGTGGTTAGTGGGAGGAAAGTGGAACTCGATGAAAATCGGAGTAATATTGTTCATAGCATAGAATCCTCAACGAAACATGAACATTTCATCAGGGATGAAGTTGTACCACAATCTTCGAATACACAAGGACTGCGTAGGTCGGAGAGAGTCGGGAAACAACATGAGAGGTATGAGTTTCTGATCTCACCTCATGTAGATATTAATCTCATTGAGGATAATGAACCGGCTACGTATGAGGAAGTGATACAAGATATCGATTCCACTTTATGGCAAGAGGTCATGAAGTCCGAAATGGATTCCATGTACACCAACCAAGTTTGGACACTGGTTGATGTACCAGAAGGCGTAAAGCCTATTGGATGCAAATGGGTCTTCAAGAAGAAGACCGACATGGATGGCAACGTACAAACGTACAAAGTTAGGTTTGTAGTGAAGGGGTATCGTCAACGACATGGTGTTGATTACGACAAAACTTTCTCAGTTATTGGCATGATTAAATCTATTCGGATAATGCTTGCAATAGCTGCATATTTCGATTACGAGATATGACAGATGGACGTCAAAACCACTTTCCTTAACAGAAACCTATTGAAGAATATTTATATGCAACAGCCTGACGGTTTTGTCGTGCCGTGACTTGCAAACAAGGTTTGTAAGTTAAATCGATCCATTTATGGATTGAAGCAAGCATCGCGTTCTTGGAACCAATGCTTTGATGAGATCATAAAAGAATATGATTTCGTTCAAAGCGAAGATGATCCTTGTGTATATAAGAAGGTTAGTGGGAGAGCACTGACATTCATTGTCCTTTACGTTGATGATGTATTACTTATTGGCAATGACATTCCCATGTTAACGTCGGTGAAAGCTTGGCTTTCATTGAAATTCTCCATGAAAGATCTGAGAGAAACAGCCTTTATTCTAGGAATAAAGATCTACCGGGATAGATCTAGAAAGCTGCTTGGACTCTCCCAGAGTACGTACATTGACAAAGTGTTGAAGTGATTCAACATGGATCAGTCCAAGAGGGGACTGTTGCCAGTGTCACATGGCGTCACTCTATCTAAGGACATGTGTTCTATAACTCAAGATGAGAGAGACAACATGAATGGATATCGTTCGCCTCGGCAGTCGAATTGATCATGTATGTCATGATATGTACGCGACCTGATGTCTCCTATGCTTTGAGCATGTGTAGTCGCTATCAGGCTGATCCAGGTGAAGGTCACTGGATGTCGGTTAAGAATATCCTTAAGTATCTTAGACGAACTAAGGATGCTTTCTTAATCTATGGAGATGGAGAACTTGAGGTAACTGGATATACCGATGCAAGTTTCCAAATCGACAAAGACGACTGTAAGTCGCAATCTGGGTACATATTTTGTTTGAATAATGGAGCAGTAAGCTGGAAATCTTCCAAGCAAGAGACTGTTGCCGATTCAACAACAGAAGCGGAGTATATCACTGCAGCTGAAACAACAAAGGAGACAGTTTAGATCCGAAAATTCCTAATTGGATTAGGAGTAGTTCCGTTAGCAGTTGAGCTCGTTCCATTGTATTGTGACAATAACGGAGCTATAGCGCAGGCTAAGGAACCACAGTCTCATCAACGATCCAAGCATGTTCTTCGACGTTTCCATCTGATTCGTGAGATCATACATCGTGGCGATGTGAAGATCGAGAAGGTCGCATCAGAGGACAACATTGCAGATCCGCTGACGAAAGTCATTCCTCAGCAGAAGTTTGAGCGACATGTACATAGTTCAGGTATTAGATGCTTGAGTGACTGGCTATAGGCCAAGTGGGAGATTGTTGGACAGTTATGACCCATAGCGTCACTGTTTGTAAAAAATTTGTGATTTTGTACAAATTAACTATGTGATAATGAAATTGTCTTTTATCATTTCGTAATTAGATTACTTAAATGTGAGAATGATGAAAGTCCTTATGATTAGTTCCAGATTGATAAGATATGAGACAGTATCAATCCATAAAGGTTTAATCATTAAAAATCTCTAGTCGTAGTATTATCGAGACTGGACATCGATAATGTGGAATAGACTAGTATTGCACTTGTGCGTGTTATGGAAGCGTAACGACATAATTCTCATGTATTTAAGTATTGGATACTTATGCAAGTGTGATATGAGGTTGTGTTTTACCGATGGTACGGAAAACAGCTTCGCTCTGGATAGACCCCGCAGAATCCCATTGGTAGTATGACTATGTGTCTATGGGAGTCCGATTCATGGTAGGTGTATTTGGTCTTAACCTGAGACTTGCATCGTTAGTACTTGCGACAATCGATACGCTTTGGTTTTGGTCGTCCAGGACTTTAACAGGTTCTGTATACGCCTCTTCTGGGTTTATTGAGAATCGTAGTGTATTGGATGTGATGTCGAGACGGAAGTATCACTTCAGTCATATGGAGATGATGGTCACGCATAGATACAGAACTGGTTCTCTAATGGTTGCAACCATCGGGATAATATTACTTGGTCATGATTATCCGATAATAAAGAGACTAGTTGCTAATGATCTGATATATGCTTCGTACGAGACATACATTATTCCAGCCCCATGTGTGGACAACAGAACCTGGGCGACGCCGTTCCTAGGCTCGCGGCACTAGTTGGGAAGTACTAAATAACATGGAGTCGCCACCCGGTGTGAACCGGGACAAAGATTTAAGGCCGCCCTCACCCCTCGCAAGGGAAGACCTCAAACCGTTGGGTTCGGAATGGTCCCTTACTCATGTCACTTATAATGAAAGGATTTATATAATAATTTAACCAAGCTTAAGTAACACTTATTTCCAATAGTATCATGCTTCTAGATTCATATGCATACATCAACAAGTTCATCACAACATGCAACATCACATGGTAATCTCATGAACATATTTCAATCCTATGATATGGAAAACAAAGAACAACCCAATCATGTTTGAGTATTATCTCATGAACCTATTAACCAAATAACATGCTAACAGCATAATCATGCTTGAATACAATCCCAAGAACACATAGAATGGATAAATGCAGGAATACGAATGATACGGTTGGCTATATAACACAAGAAAGATCAACCAAGAGGCAATTATGCATGAATATGATAAGACAGACTCAGTTCAGTGTGTGCGCGTTCGTGTAGCGTTCGTAAACGCGTTCGAACGGTAAACAGAAGGTTCGCGTTCGTGTGGCGTTTGATAACGCGTTCGAACGGAAACGAAACAGAATGCTCACGTTCGTGTGGCGCTTGTGAACGCGTTCGAACAGAAATGAAACAGAATGCTCGCGTTCGTATGGTGTTCGTGAACGCGTTCGAACGTAAATGAGACCTGATGCATGATAAGGCAAAAATGCATGCGCGTTCGAGTTGCGTTCGTAAACGCGTTCGAACGGGAACAGACCTGATGCATGAAATGGGACGCAATACATGAACAACAAAATAAAGGGGCGCGGCGAAGTACTGCCGTAAAGGTGGCCTTTTGGGGGCTCTTGATCTCTCAAGAGAGGACCTTTAGACCAACATACTAAGCCCATGCGCGTCGCATCACATCATGCATACAAACATAAAGACAATCATATTCAACTAAGTATGTCCGATTGAACGTGTCTTGCATCCAACCGAACACACATCAACCGGCGCGGCAAAGCCTCGTGGTAAAGGGCTTTAGCCCCTCCCCATATGGGATCTCACATCGCACTTACTAAGCCCATGCGCTCGATCGCATCATACGGGAATGAACAACATGCAGAATTTAAATGACAAGAATTAAATAAACCAAAGCAACACAAAACAAGAGAATGTGCCGTTTACTCAAGTGGTACGTGGAGTTGTATCCCAAGTACAGACCGCACTACCGTCCATTCGGATTCGGCTACGGAATTTACGTCTGGGTTTCCATCCTATATACCACAAGAGACGACACTCTTCCATTTCATTCAAGCCACAACATGCATCCATAAACGACTCTCATGCGAATAAAATTCAATAATAAAATAAACGAATATAAACTAATGAAAAAGGGCCCTCAGGTCTAACCTTTTAAGTCGTCTCTCGGACTCACGTTTCACGAAGATCGGAAGGGGTAAAGCTACGCAACTCTTCCGGTTCACTGGTTCACTGCTCTCGTTCGTTGTCTTACTGTTTTGGGTCGTCGTCCTCCGTCTTTTGCTGTTGTTTTGGCTCTGATTCGCTGCCGTTGCTACTGTTTTACTGCTGTATTTTAGTTACTGTTTTTGGGATGTTTTGGCTACTGTTTTGGGTGTGATTTTCGGTGATGTTATGGTATGGTTCGGGAGATGTTTTATGTGTGCGTTTAGGGCTGCTGTATGCGTGTTTTAGGGCTGTTTGGGATGTGTTTTTCGGTGAGGTGAAGGGGATTCTTTGGTTTTGATCTTTTTGTCATTGAGAGTGAGGGAGATTTCTGTCTATCAGCTAGCTAGCCTTCAGAAGGTTGGTGAAGGGTTCTTTTTATAGGCAAAGGGTTAGGCTTGACAAGGAAAGAGATTTGTGTATTTAAAAAGGGATATGATTTGGTGTTGGACAAGGAAAGCAAGGGATTTGATTGGCTTGGATTAGGGAGGTTGAATATTTAGTTTATGTTGATTAGGCATACAATATTTTATGTTTGGGAATAATATATTGGTTGATTGATTTTAACTTGGTATGATTATATTTGATTGGTTTAGATTAGGCATTTAGTTTGTTGATTGATTTTAATTAGACATGCAATTTCTTTAATTTGTGTAAGTATTTTATTTAATTTGGTATGTGATTTTTAGATTTGTTTTGATTTCACCATGTGTTAAATATGTGTTTTAAGTGGGCTTGGGCGTGTGGGCCAAGGTTTGGGCGAATTGGGCTTAATGTGAGGCTAGCAGCAAAACCAGAATTACCGACACCGTTCGAACGCATCATCGAACGCAGCACGAACACCCGCAATCTGTTTGACGTTCGAACGTATACACGAACGTAGCACCAACGAAAACAGTGAACCTTGTTTATTCTGAATTCCCCTTCCGATGTCCGTTTTCCGTGACCTCCGTGACTTAAAAGGTAGTGTCTCCAAAATGAGACTCATCATAGGGACTTATGAGTAAAAATGTAGTGCCTACACCAGGCCTTGCATGTGACATCCGATACTGGATCGCAATACGCAATACTACGTATACTACGCCTGTTAAAGATCTTATATTCCATTAAGAATATTTCTGGTGAATTGGGTAGGCATGACGCTTTGCTAGAAGCCAACATTGTCTCGTAAATCGGTAAAAACGTAGTACTAGGTACGTACGTGTTCGGATAGTCTGACGACCGGATTTACTGCCAACATATCCAGGGATCTATTGGTTCGCTTCCCGAAGAGTCACCGATGACGTATGATTCGAGCTTAATTAATCTGGGATTAATTGCGGATAGACTTTATCTGGGATAAAATACTATTTGAAGAGAGAGAAAGATTAATTTGGAATTAATCGATAAAATAATATATTTGATATATTAAACGAAATTAGATTTCGACGCATAATTAAAATTAGATTTTAATTCGGGCAAATGAGTTAATTTAGAATTAATTCGTTAGCGACGTGAACATTAATTTTGTTAGGATAATTATTTAATTAAATTCCATTTAATTACGTCGCGACGGAAGTTCGTTAATTCATAATTAGCGAACCCGAGCCCGGGAGTGTTTGCGGGCCCACTCGAATTTGGAATCGAGTGGGGCCCACATGTCACATCAAGTGTCACATCACATGACATCTTTAGTTGCTTTTGGTTGATGTGTTTTGGTGGAGTTGTTGGTGGCTTGTTTAACACTCCAAAGTCAAAGCATGATAGAATTTTACCAAACAAGGATTTGGTATATCATTTAATTTGTTTTTGAAACAATTACACAACTTCTTTTCTCTATCATTGTGAATTTGTGACCGAAAATTACAAGTTTTTCTCCTCTCCCATTGTTCTTCATTTCACCGAAATTGGCAAGAACAAATTCAAAGATTGTGGCAATTTTTTAGAGTTAGCACTCATCAAGGGATCATTCAAGGTGTTAGGGAAACCAACTTGAAAGCTTGGAAAGACAAAACAAAGCTTGGAGCTTGTGGACTCTCTTGGCCGAATCTTGAAGCTACTTGGAGGAAAAAAATTTGTTGTTTGACGCATCCATAAACCGATCAATGTAAGTGTGTTTCCGCCACTCTTCTTTGTTATTCATTCACATTTTATGCTTGATTTGATCTTGGGATTAAACCTAGAAACCCAACAAGTGGAACAAGTAAGTAGTGAACCACCTTTCACTCAATGGGGAACAGCAACAGTACATGAGCCTTTTTTATAATGTAAAATGTGTTCTTGGTGATTAATAATTTCATCCTTAAGTTCACATTTGATCATTCAAAATCTATAATTAGAAAAAAAGTAGTTGTGCTTTGTTAGTTATTGACCGGTGCGTAATCACACGCGTATAACGCAAACGCACGTATCATTCAAGTAGTATAAAAAGTATCGATCCCACGAGGACTTAAAACCTTTTGTTATCAATTTATGAAGTTAAATGTTTACAAGTATCCAATGGATTGATTGTTTGATTGTGTGGTGACTTTAAATTTAAAACAAGTAAATAAAATTGCTTGAAATTAGATTGAAGAAAATTCAAATTTATAAAACTATACAGGGTTGTGAATCATTCCAATATATTTTTAAAAGATGAAGTGATTATTTTACGTTTGTGTAATATATTGGTTTATTAACCTGGAACATGAAATTATGTAAAAGCCTATTCCGATGGTCAAATACAAATACCCAGTATAACCCAATTAATCATATTCGTATGTTAACCAAGTTATCTGAATTCATTAGATTAAGTTCCAATTATGGCTACCCCCGCCCGTCAGGTATATTCATATCTTGTAAGGAAATCTATCAAATGGTTATTTTTCCTCAAGGAATATCGTGAGCTATTGAGTCTAAGGTCTTTAACTTAAAATCTCTTTTCCAATTTCATTTTAAGTTTACCAGATCAATCTTATTAATGGCCAGTTAACAAGATGCATTAGGATTAAATAAACTCTTATATTACCCAAACTGTAATTTAAACCCTTATAAATCGGTGTTATTGGATTTCATCACAACCCCAGATAACTGGCTTAGTTACGACACTTATTTACGGATAGTAAAAACTTAAATAAAAGAAAAGACATAAAGTAAATTGCTGGAAATTAAATACTGAAAAGTAAATGCTGGAAATTAAATTACTGGAAAGTAAATTTCTAGAAAGTAAATGTTGAAAGTAAATAAAGTAAAATTACAATAAAAGAAAATGATGGGGGTTAGAGGATCCACTTTTATTACAACTATTTTAGATATCTCCCTTAATATAATATATTAACTTTGCGTGATAATTACCAACCAGCTATATATGTGGTATCCTGATTAAGTCAAATTAATAATTAATTACCAACCGATCAACCAGGCGGTATCCATGCTTAGTCAAGTTAAAACCAATTTATAATTAATAACCAACCGACCAATATGGCAGTATCATCGTCAAGTCATATTTTAAATAGTTATTATATTATAATTATGAGAGATTAATCTAAATAGTAATAATAAAAACTTTACCTTTTACCCCAGCAAGGGGGAGTTACCTCATCATTACTTGAAAAGTAAAAACTGAAAAAGTAAAGAAATGAAAGTATTGTGCATAAAAGTAAATTGCGGAAAGTAAAAACTGAAAAGTAAATAAAAGGAAGTGCGAAAGCGGAAATTAATTACTGAAAGCTGTAAATAAACAAACAAGATACAATCTTCTTAGTTATTCTTAAGAAATTTCAAAGAAGAAAGTATGAATTTACAAATGAAATGACTTTGTATTTATAGGTAAAATTTTACCTCCACCAAATCCATTATTAATTGCTCAACTAATTGCTCCACCAAATCCATTATTAAGTGCTATCATGTTTGGTAGAAGCTTGACTATTTTTATTATTTATTTATTTTATCATTTATTTATTTTTATTATTTATTTTTTTTGCTTTGAAAATGACTTTAATAATTACACATAACACACTTCTGGATGTTTCATCAATTTCGGTCATGAAATCTTTAGAATTATAAATTATTTTGTTCTTCAAAGTTGTAGATATTTTAGTTTTCTTTAATCTGGAACTTGAATCAGCTCAATCCGATATCGGAGTAAAAAGTTATGCCCAAAATACGACAATTGCGCAACATTGAAATTTCCGAAACTGCACTTCGTTAGAACACCCTTTCAAGTTTCAAATCTCCAAAATTATATGTCAAGTCCAATTTTTGCCCTTATTTGACCCACATTTCGTCCTAAATGATTCCATTGAGTCCCAATATTATTTTATCTGCAAAATAAACTAAAACACATTAAAATGTTCATCAAACCCGATAAACTAAATAAAATATTAAGTAAAAATGCGGTAAATATTGATATATTTTCCGCTAATCAGTTATAAATTTCTGTGTTGAAAATCTGAATTGTAATTTGCAAATCAATAGTGAAAAGAACATTAGTAGCCACCAAAGGTGCCACTTATGTACTGAGTGGATGCCAATTACGTAATTTGTGTCTTCATTAGCCCACACCTAACTACGCATTTATCAATTGATTGTTTTTTCGTTTTTTCTTTTCAAAAGGACAATGCCAATTACAACGAAAGTGGGTGTTTATATTAAGGTTAATAAGTTACAAGATTTCATTAAATGATAGAAGTATATAAATTTTAATATATTAAAAGGTTAATATTATTGTATTCTCTATTTTTTTCAGTGATGTTGTTAACTTATGATGTTGATGACATCTTTATATTATATTATATTATATTATATTATATATTAATGTTAAGATTATATTATAAAATATACGGCTGCATCATAATTCTGCTAGGACTTGCCTTTGCGCAGCACAATTGAAGTTTTATCTAAAATAAACTTTAATAAAAAAAGATTTTGTCTCCAAGTGCGTGATTTAGTGGGGTATGATCCATGATTTGATATTGAGGTTTTGGGTGTAGAATCCAAAATTTGATATTGAGGTTTTGGGTTTAAATCCAGATAGTACGTTTCTTGTAAGAGTTTGAGACAGTCAGAGAGATTTTACATACTCCATAACCCGAAATGAATAGTTTAATAGCGGAATTTTCAACGATTTCAGAAAAAAAAAAAAATTTGCTCCGAAATAACTACTCTCCAAACATATATATTAACTCAAACCTCCAATTTCCAGAGACTACCGTAAGAGTGAGACAATAACAACCACTTATCAATGATAAAAAAATCATGAATTTTAAATCAAATATCTATTAGAATTTGAGATTCCATATAAATGATATGAAATTCCACATGATTTTTATTCTTAAATTCTTTTTGTCCAAAAAATCTTGATCTGAGATCTTCAACTTTAGTTCAAAATTTAGGTTTTTTTTTTGTTTGGATGTAAAATCAATTTGAAATTTGAAATTTTATTTTACGTTGATAATCAAAACGGAATAAAAATTGACATCGGAAACTGCCATGCGTTCAAGTCATTTCCTTATTAGTAAAGCTTTTATTATTATTTACAACAAAATTGACATTTCATTTTCAGAAACTGACAATAAATGATGGGATCTAAACACCAAAAGAAATCGTTAATTACTTAAATTATTATTTAATCTCCGTAATAAAGATAGAGGGCTTTGGCGCCTTTATTGGATTCCCAAGATGTCCGGATCAAAACATATCACTCGCCGACGAATGTCATTCAATCATCATCAATCGCCTTGTTGTCGGTCATCCTTTACTGTTCGATTCACAGTTTCTCACTAATATCAAGGGTATTATTGGCAACATACATAAAAATTTGTCCAGCTAGCCTTGAGCTCCTTGGACATAATTTTTCTTGGTCTTAACTTATTCTCTTAGGAAATAACTAAAAAACATTAATAATAATTTTTTATTTTTAAATTATTATCCAAAAAGCACATTTTAAAAAAAAAATTAAATAGGGATTCTTCATGTGAATTTTTGTAAATTATTTAACTGAATTATAAATTAAGTTAAAAAATTATCACACTCAGTAATTTTTCTATGTAATTTCATTTCAAAATTTATTCATATAGTTCATTTCTCATTTTCTCAAAAAATTGGATGCATAGACTAATATTTCTTAACAATAATTTTAGGGAGACATTTTTTTATGATATTATAGTGGTATTTCTACTTCTAGCAATTTTATATTATAATCTCTCTGAAATATACAATTACTTAAAATATGAATGTCATTAAAAAATATCCCTTAAAATTATCTTAAGTGAGGTTGTATATTTAGTTACTTGAGAGTCAATTAATCCCTGATGAATTAGAATTTAAATCCTAGTAACATAAATGAATTATATTATTTTAATCCTAAAATTTAGAAACTATTTAAATGGTATTATAAATAGGAGGGATGTTTCATTTTAACTGTTTTAAACAGCATAGCAATCTGCCAATCTCTCCTCTGTTACTATTTTTGTGTGACAGCTGAAACCGAAAAATCATAACGAAAAAAAAAAAAGAAAAGAAAATAAGGAACGAAAATAAACAAAAATCTTGTTATTGTTGCTTCTCATAAGCTCTCGCAGACGCCAAGAAAAGAACAGAACAGAATTGTAAATCCCCAATATCACAGTAAGTTTTATCATATAGCTTTTCTCTAGAAAATAAACACTTGGGCTGGGCAGTAATAAAATTTTCTTGGAATGTGTTTTGTCGTCAAAGTTTTTCTCTCTCTTTGGTAAGACACTTTTAAGTTTTGATTGCTTTGTTTTGTTTGGTTTACAGATGCCGGAGAAAGTGGCGGTATCATCCCCTAATAAGTGGGTTCTTTCAGGTCCCATGCATCAATGGCGATTTGGAGTACTGACAGCTCTGGTATTTGTGGGGATGGTTGTTGTTTGGAGCATCGATGGCCGCACTATAAGGAACTTTGTTGAAGTTTGGAGGCTGAAGCACGATTATTTTGTAGCTGTTAAAGCCAATGCCACTATTGATAAAGTACAAATCCATGAAAATCTTGCTGTAAACGCCAGCAATGTTCAAGATTTATCTACCCAAATGGGAAAGCCACATCAAAATGATGTAAAAAACTTTACTTTGGATGAATCCCCCAGTTTGAATCTGAACCAGATGAACCAAACGAGTGTGACAAGTTTTAGTTCCAAGAATTCAAGCAAGTTTGCTGCAGTGGGCGAAGTGGAGCATAAGCCAAGTGGGGTTTTGCAAAATCGGAATGAGAGTCCAGTTTTGGAAAATGTGAAGTGGGTTTCCGTTGAATCGGAGCCTTATTTGAGTACAAATCTGCTGGCTCGTTGGTTGACTCCAGGAGGGGAGCCTTGTAAAGATTCAAAGACTGTGGAGATTGCAATTAATGGCCTTGATGGATGGAAATTGGTGGAGTTGTCAGCTGGTGAGATTCATGAGTTTTACTTCCAAGCATTGGATGAGTCTGGGAATCCTAGATGTCTTGGTGGGGATTACTTTGAGACCGATCTTTCTGGGGAGTCATGGAAATCTCGGCCTGTGGTTAGAGATTTTAACAATGGCACTTACTCTCTTTCGCTTCAGGTTCATCCTGATTTTGTTGGTGATTATAATCTAACTGTGATTTTGCTCTTTAGACATTTTGAGGGTCTTAAGTTTTCACCTGTTAGGTTTGTCTATGATAGGAAATTAAGGCATATACCGATTAGGTTCTTTAGAAGTAAAGCTCAATTGCCAGGGATTAAAATTTGTCAAAAATCTGATTTTACTAGAGATGTTTGGTCTGGGAGGTGGACGAGGCATGGAAAGAATGATGGTTGTCAAATTAGCAAAGATGGCCGGTATAGGTGCCTAGCATCGGATTTTCCATGTCACAAAACGTGGTGTTATGGTTCTTTGGGGTCGATAGAGAGTAATGGCTGGGTATACTCTAGTCATTGTTCGTTTAGTATGTTTTCGGCTGATTCAGCTTGGAATTGTTTGAAAAATAGATGGATTTTCTTTTGGGGTGATTCGAATCATGTTGATACCATAAGAAACATGCTCAATTTTGTGTTAGATTTGCCTGACATAAAAGCTGTTCCTAGGAGATTTGATATGAATTTTTCAAACCCCAAAGTTCCCTCTCAATCTGTTCGAATCACAAGCATTTTCAATGGTCACTGGAATGAAACACAAAATTACCAAGGGTTGGATTCTTTGAAAGATGAAGGGTTTAGGAATTTGTTGAAGAAGTACTTCTCAGAGGATACTGTTCCAGACACAATGATCTTGAACTCTGGATTGCATGATGGAGTTCACTTTTCTAACTTAAGAGCATTCGTTAAATCGGCAGATTCTGCTGCTTCATTTTGGAAAGGAGTTATGGAATCAGTGAGACAGAGGGGATTGGTGGTGCCACAGATTTTCTACCGGACCACAGTAGCCACTGGTGGGTATGCACGATCACTGGCATTTAATCCTAGCAAGATGGAGGCATTTAATGGAGTGTTTTTAGACAAGTTGAGGCAAGCTGGGTTGGTTTCTGGTGTGATCGATAACTTTGATATGACTTTTCCCTGGCATTTTGATAACCGCTGCAATGACGGTGTGCATTATGGCAGAGCTCCATTGAAGATGAAGTGGAGGGATGGTGAAATTGGCCACCAGTATTTTGTGGACCTCATGTTAGCTCATGTGTTGCTCAATGCTCTATGTGCAGAATCGTAGCTCCTGAATTGCAGCAATTTTATGACACGATACGAAGTTGCTGGAAATCCTAGCGACTGCTAGAGTTCGCGTGATTGCTTGTTGTAAAGCATGGAGATACAACTTGGTCTGCAGTGTGCTGAAGGCGAATATGTGAGGCAGTTCGCTCCATTTAGTAGATTAGGACTGGCATTCATTATTTGTTTATAAATTTGTCATAGGTCAAGTTCTTACTCTTGTAGATTTTAAGAGGTCCTTGAAGGACAAATATGTCAGTGAATATTTGATTATACAAGTTAATTATAACCATTACATATATTTGGAGATGGTCTCTGAAATCTGCACTGCACTTAACTAGCTAGGTGACAGCAATATGCTAGGAAAGTATGGAATCTTACTTCATTTGCTGAGCAGATTAAAACAGGCCCTACTAGTGATGTTTTAAGCATGATTCGAAGTATTGCCACAAATGGAGATGAGAAGGGTTGCGAGTTGGTCATGGCGCTATGTTGGGCTGTGTGGCAAGCACGAAATTACTCGCTGTTTGAGCATAAACAAGAGACTCCTGGCAAAATAGTGGTGAGGGCAGAAATTGTAACTGAAAGCAGCAGCCTTCTGATGCAGCAAGGGTTAAAGAATTTTGGGGAGGCAGTAAAAAAGGGAAAGTGGGAGCCTCCTCCAGAAGGAGAATTGAAGATGAATACTGATGCAGCAGTTGACAAACATAATCACCTTGCGGGGCTAGGAGTTGTTGTTAGAAATAACAAAGGTGAAGTTGTGCTAATAGCTTTAAAGAGCATTCGGTCAGATGGAGACGCGGAGGTTGCGAAAGCAGAAGCCGTAAATTTTGGTCTTCAGGTGGCTGAGGATGCTAATATGAATGGATTGATTTTAGAGACAGATTACGATCTCATTAGCAACAGGAAGGGCACTCGGAAAGAAATTTTCTGGATCATTAAGGAGATTAGGGAGAAATTAGTTAAGAATAATGGGGCTTCTGTAGGGCATATCCCTAGACTCTGTAATGGTTTTGCCCATGAATTAGCAAAGATAGCCGTGAGGACTCTTTGCCCTGTTCAGTGGAAGGATGACTTTCCTTCAAATATCAAATGTATTATTGACTCTTTTCAGTAATGAATTTTTATATTTTCTTTCAAAAAGCTAGGTGACAGCAATGCGAATCTATAGAATTTAACTAGCTATTTATTAATTATAATTTATTATTAAATGTTAATGATTAAATATTAATATTAATCGTCAATTTACTATTAATTATTAATTTATTATTTCAGGGACAGAAATATAATTAGCCCTATAGTGATGGGAATGTGAATTCAATTCTCACGGGATAGTGAGAATGTGGATCTCATTCTCCAATCTAAAATTGGAGTGAACCCCACCATTCTCAAATAAAAAAAAAATAAACAATCTACATAAGAATTATTCTTCATTCCCATTCCATAATTCCATAATAAACTCACCACTGGTTCATTGAGAAGTTGAAAATATTATATAATATTTTTCATCGTAATATATTCCTTGATGTTTTTGTACAAAGATCTTAATCTTAAAATGGTTTTGTACTCATTTCAGATCCAATGGTAACCATTGGAGTGGTTCTTATGTATCATCAATTAGAAGCAACGAAATGTGAGAGGGAAATACTTGACTTTGAAGGAGACTTGGAAGCAAAGGCAAAATGAATTGCCCAAAAGTGAAAGGTTAAAAAATTAAGAAACCTCTTGCTTACAAGTTACAAGCATGAAGCACCTGTTTCCTTTTATACCCAACAATGGATCATAATTGGACCCAAAATCAAGAGAAATACTTTAATGGTCGGGTGTACCGCACCTAGGGATGATAATTAGATTGTCTTGTTTCGATAGGATTTTATTTTTGATCTATTTCGATTATGATTCGAGATGAAAATATCGTAAAAAATACAGTCACAATGTGACTTTGTTTAATGTGACTAAGATAACTAATGTAACTGAAGTCACAAGTATGATTGAAGATCGACAATGTGACTGATATTATAATTGTCACTATGCTAAATGTGATGAAGAATCGGTAATGTGACTTAGAGCCAACTATGTGACTGAAGTCACAATTGTGACTGTCATCCAATGTTGTCAGGGTCCGAAAAATCAAATTGTAGAATAATAAAATTTTACCAACTACTTGATTTAATGACACTTAAAACATGGAATAAGATCATACATAAAGTGTTAAGGAATTTGAACCAACAAATAAGTTCACAAGTTGTAAATAAATTAACAAAATAACAAAAATATCAAAACTCCAAGCAAAACAAATAAGTTAACAGCAAATATTCAATATTCGATTTGAACTTGTTGGAATTTTTTTGAAGAACTTGAAAACATCTATTCATATTCAATATTCAATCAACAATAATAAAAAAAATTAGAATAAAACAGACTAAATTATAACTTATAATAGAACATCAACATGCTAAATTATAAGTTTATAACACAACATCATAATTCATAAACCAAACACAAAATGCCGTCGTTGTTTGATTTTGGATTTCTTCTCAAATCGATCTTGGTTCCTAGGGTTTCTTCTTCGTCGTTGTTTGATTTTGGCATTGCAAATAGTCTTTAAAAAGGATGATCAATTAATAAACGACGTTATTTTGATCAACGGTAAAATCGTGCAATTTTACTCAAAATCGCACGATTTTAAACCCTAAATTTTTTTTACCTGATTTTACCCCAATTGTGATTTTTGCTCATTTTAACAAGTTTTAGCGTCCTTAAATCGTAAAAACGTGCGATTTTATGATTTTAATCGCTTTTTTAACAACAACGTTGTGATCAATATGATTAAGGATTGGTAATGTGACTGATATAACTAATATGACTGAGGTCACAAATGTGACTGAAGGTCGATAATGTGAGTGAGATCACAATTGTGGTTTGTGTTGAATGTGACTAAGTATTGGTAATATGATTGAGGTGATTAATGTGACAGAAGATAAATAATATAACTAAAACATATAATATAACTTTAGTCACAAATGTGAATGAAGCAAGACTATGATAGATGTCAATATGAAGTATGTGACACATAATAATTTTGAGACTAATTTCAATCTTAGGTAAATCCGAATTTGAGAGGAGTTTGTTGATGAAAGTTGTAAATATTTATATAAAGTGTATATATATTTTTAGAGTTTTGAGTGTTTAAAAATGAATGTTTTGAAATCATAATTCTTTAATTAATTTATCAATAATGCAATTCAAGGTCGTTCATTTCACATGCAACTGAATAACTACATGAAATTACAGAACAAAAACCAATTCTGCTCTTTTAATCAAACACAACACTTTGTTTTTTGATTGGGATGAAATCAAGACCCAGAACATTTTTGTTTTTGCTGATTCTGTTGTTGTGTTTTGGGGCGCGCGTGAAAGAGTGTTCAAAAGGTCTAAAATCTGGCAAATTTAGGGGGATTGAGAGCTCGATTGTCGTTGAAGCAAGCAACCTCCGAGTTTGGTAACGACGACGAAGATTGCAGGCCTTGGCGTCGTAGATTGTCCATGGCCTTCTCCTGGGGTTCTGCTCTTCGGATCACGCTTTTGATTCTCCTTGTTGCCGCTGTTGTCACCGCCTGTTTCACTCTCCCCGTCGAAAAGGTTTCGGCTTTTCATCTTCTTTGCCGGTTTTGTTTGGATTCTTTGATGGGTTTTTGGTGATTTTGTTTAATTTCGACGATTTTGTTTTTTGGTTTTAATCTAGTGCAATTCTAGGGCTGTTTTGCTTCGATTTAATTGATGGGTCGGTGATTATTCTAGTGTTGAGTGAGAGATCGGTTGTGGGGAAGGTAGGGTTTTTCCCTTTAGTTTTCAGGGATGGATTTTGATGTTAGATTTAGGGTCTGTTTGGTTCAAACGAAGGGGAGGGGAGGGGAAGGGAAGGGAAGGGAGGAGAGAGATTTTAATTAAATATATGTTTGTTCAAAGGAGGGTAGATGAGGGGAGAGGATGATTTTTAATTAAATATATGTTTGATTGGGAAGAGATTTTAAAACTAATTTATTATTTTATCCTTATAGCATGCTATAAATAAAAGTAAAACAATATAAGTAGGGATAATTTAGTAATTACATTTAAATTTTAATTCATCACTTTCTCTCCTCTCCAAAACCCCCGACTTTTGGAGGGGAGCTAAAATTGACTTAGGAGGGATTTTGCTCCCCTCTCCTTCAAAAAATTGAATCAAACAAACAAAATTTAAAATAATCCCTCCCCTCCCCTCCCCTCCAAAACCCCCCAACCAAACACACTCTTACTTTCTTGAATGAAACCCTATTGATATTGTATTGCTTTATTTTTGGTATCCTATTGAATTGATGATTGTTTATATTTCTGTAATCCATCACGGATATGTTTATGTTTGTTGAAATTTAATCCCTCTTAGCATTATCTTATTGCCATTCAATTTGTGAATTGTGACAATGTGGTAGCATTTCTTCTGGTTAATTGTATTAGTTCTATGAGTTCGTTGGCTGCAATAAAAGGGTTCCGAATTGGATTTTTAACCTGAAATTTTTTGATGCCTTGAATGTTATGCCTGCAAAGTTTATATGAATAGCCTACAGACTTTTTTTTTATTGATAAAAGTACTATATCTTGCAGATATTGAAGGACTTTTTAAAATGGGTTGAACAAGACCTTGGACCTTGGGGTCCTCTTGTGTTGTGAGTTAATTTCTACTCTTCCATGTTTATTGATTTACTTTTTCACTTGAATTTTAATATTTTCTGTTTTTGATTCTTATATTTCTGATTTTGCATAATGCTCAAATGTTTTGACTTCATTAAGATTTTCTCTGGGTTATATACAGGGCTGTGGCATACATCCCTCTGACAATTTTGGCAGTTCCAGCATCAGTGCTTACGGTAATTATTAAACTCTGCTGATAATTTGGCTAGCCTTGCTACCTATCTGTAGTTATTCAATGCATATCACTAATCCAAATGTATATAACACTCATATTAAAGTGTTTATCTAATATAGATTGAAAAATGCCTCAAATCATTCCTGAAGTGAGAATGTGACTAATACATGATTATGCTTGGTTCTATTAGGTTTTAGAAATAACCTAAATTATGTTCCCAAAAGAACCGTGCTGTGTCCACATCTCTAAACTGTAGGGAATTGACTTGTCTAATATGTTTTATCTGTTTTGTAATGGAAAAGCCATATCTGCCATAAATTTTTATGGCTTAATATTGATAAATAAACAATCTAATAACTGAAGAACTATGAATAATCTATTCAAAGGCGTTTGAAAAAGATAATAACAATTGAAAACCTCTCAGCTATGCTTTCTCCAATGTTTTAAGTCCTTGAGCAGTTATAATGTTCTTTTTCCAAATGGAAATTTTTTGTTCGTACTTTGGATGCAACTGTGATCTTTGTAATGCATCTCTCTGTTTCTGAATGCCCCATCCTCTTTCTTTGCTTCTTTGTCTCATGGATTGTTGGGTAAATTTTGATCTTGTGAACCTAGAGATCACTAGTCTTTCACCCTGTTATTTTGAAGGTCATCAACCTCTGTTTCAAAGGAAATGATGCTGCATGATTGCGAAACTGCAAGAAGAAGCATCTGCATTTTTATGCTCTACTTCTTAGTTCTTAGTTCTTGAATCACATAGATACCTACTATAAATAAATGCAACCTTATGCGTTTCTTGGTGTTCTTCTTTCAGCTTGGTGGTGGTTATCTTTTTGGGTTACCTGTGGGCTTCGTTGCTGATTCTATTGGAGCAACTATTGGTGCTGGGGCTGCATTTCTTCTCGGCCGAACTGTAAGTTTATGAACTCTTAAATATGTATCACAATTTTACACTTCCAAATTGATATACATGTCGACAATGAAAATATTTTGTTTCTCTAACCATTATTTACTTATGATAGCAATAGATTGTTGCCTAACTAGTATATTGCACTCTTCCTTTCCTTCCATGTTCTCTCTCTCTGTTTCAAAACTCGGCGTGAGGCGCGTTGAGGCTGTCGCCTCACGTCGAGTTTTCAAAGGGGTCGCCTCAGCCTCATGACGCCTCAAGTTGGGGCGTCTTGAGGCATTGCCAGGTGGACACCCCAACTCGAGGAACCCTAAAACAAGTTTATATTAAATAAAAAAAAATAGATGGGAGTTGAAGTCGGGAGTCTCTATCTCGACTTTAGCTCCTTGATTACAAAAATTCGGCAAAGATTAGAAATACCCTTTTGAAAAACCTTCTCATTCTTCAATTCCTCCATCTCAATCTTCAATCCCATCAAGCTTCTCCTCCATCTTGAATTCTTCACCCTAAATCTTGTGTGCACACGTGTATTATCTTTATGCTTACAGGAGAAAGTCCTGTTAAAAATCTTACTCCTGCTGTTGCTGTGCAACTTTTTGATGAGTGTCGCCTGTGGGTTTATGTTAATCTCGTTTCTGTAGTCCTTACTTCTAGAAAGCAGTAGAGGTGTGTGCTGTGCAGTTTTGTGTGATGCTTGGGTTTATCTTAAAAGTTTATTGTAAATAATGATAATTTTATTTAAAATTTGTGTGTTGTGCAATGTTTGAAAACTTGCTCTGATTAATTTATTCATTTTACGATGTTTGCATGTTAATTATTTTTACATAAATAATCATCTCGAGGCTGTCCACCTCGCCTCATGCGAGGAACCAACTCTCACCGCATATTGAGTTTTCGAACCTTCTCTCTCTTTTTTTTTTCCCTCACCTTTCATTTATTATCTCCTTCCATTTCGTAAATTAAACTTGAGTTTTGCGTTTGATCTTTCTTACCCTTTCGTATTATGTGTATTTGATTTCTTTTTCAGATTGGGAAGCCATTTGTCATTTCTAAGTTGAAGGATTATCCGCAATTCCGTTCAGTAGCCATTGCTATTCGGAGATCTGGTTTTAAGGTTTGTGTGCTACTTGTTGGATTTTTGGAACTAAATTGATGCTCGTGATTAAGCCATGTTATCATAATTTTGTTATTTTAATTATAACTTCTGCATTTTTTTCACGAATAATTGATATTCACAGTAAAGCAAGTAGTTTTCATGGAATTATATATATTTCATCGACTATTTAGTGTCATGGTGGATCCCTGCCTAAGACTAGAATTGACACAACTAATATGAATATCCTTAGATTATTGATTGTAGATTTAAACAATGATATGAACAAGATTTGAATCAATGGAAAAAATAGTGAATATCTGGAACTTTGTTAGTCTCTTTCTATTAATACTGCACCTGAACTGCATCTGCAGTTGGAAAGTGATGAAGGTCTTTGAGTTAGAATCACAATCTAATGTCGACATAATGGCTGTATAGTCTGAGAATCTGCCTTTTACTATTAGAATTTAGACAGTTAACAGTTATGCAGTAAATTATATTCTTTAAATATGTGTGTGAACTACTGGATATTTATCCTGAACTTTCTTATCTTGTTCAACAGATAGTTTTGCTGCTTCGGCTTGTTCCCTTGCTCCCATTTAACATGTTAAATTACCTCTTGTCCGTGACCCCTGTTTCACTCATGGAATACATGCTAGCTTCCTGGATAGGAATGACGGTATCTTCTTCCTCATAGTATTTACTCTTGAGTTATATCCAATGATGTTGATGCGTTAAACAAGACTTTAGTATATCACAAATTTTGCACATAAGACTCATCTGTTAATTTTGTCTTCTCTTTATCTAACATGCAGTGTGTAAAATATTTATTCTTGCTTGCATGTGTTATTAGCTATCATATTTTTGAGAGGTTAGTGTAAAGAAATAAGACAATTATATATTTCTGGATAATTAGAATTACAAAAGATATGTCTTTATATAGGCATTACATCAAGTTAAATATAAAAATTAAATATACTAATAATCATTAAGATTACATAATCATATCTCAATTATTATGTAACAATATCTTAGAGATATACAGAATCATAATAATTATGATTATGATTCTAACAATATCTTAGAGATTCTAATACTCTCCCTCAAGCTGGAGCATACGTATCATATGCACCAAGCTTGTTACAAATGAAACCAGTACAAGAAATCAAGAACCACAAAGAGACTAGGGTGTTTTAACACTGCTGGAGAATGCACAACAGGAACGTATATGGTGACTTGGATGTTTCAACGTTGTTGGAGAATGCACAACGAGAATATAGTGGAGGTTTGGATGGTTTAACATCGCTGAAAAATGCATAACGAGAAAAGTTTAAACTATTCCAAAATAGCTCAAAACATCTAAAAAAAACTTGCCAAATCACCCAATGACAATACCCCGAAAAAAGATCAGATGTGGAACTTGATGTGAATCAGGGACAAATAACCGATAAGAACTGAGCATTTTGTCACCATTGGTATTGTCAAGATTGCCGAAGAAGATGCGACGCGTGAGGCTCACACGCATATAGCGGCGCGTGTTCCCCACGCGCCGGCTTGAACAATGATTGTAAAAGAGAGAAACCAGAACCCAGGGAAAGATTGATGCTGATACCATGTAAAGAAATAATGCGATTCTATTTTTCCAGATACTTATAATTACAAAAGATATGCCTTTATATAGGCATTACATCAAGTTAAATATAGAAACTAAATATACTAATAATCATTAAGATTATATAATCATATCTCAATGATTATATAACAATATCTTAAAGATATATAAAATCATAATCATATCTTTGGATGATTATGATTCTAACAATATCTTAGAGATTCTAACAGTTAGCTTGCCGATGTTGGCATGATCCAGGTGCATGGCGTATTTTTATGGCATTTTAGTGAATCTTGTATTGTAATTAAGATCTTTTCACAAGTATTGCCCAGTCAGTTAGTCTGATAATGTGTGTGGAAATAATTGAAATCTAGATTTTGGTGGGTATATGTGTTGGTTCAGTCCTGTAGCCTTTCATTTTAATGCCGTTATTAACAGTGATGTCGAAGTTATTGAAAACAAATAGCTCAATCACCTTTCTTTTTTCCATCCATATATGGTTGAGAGTAATAGAGGTGAAATTTCAAGCTTATCATATCGTCGTTACAGTCTGATTACAAGTTTTATTTAAATGTTGACAAGTTTAGTACTTTTCACTTTAAACATTTGCTTTCTGGATATGTGTACGTGGATGTGTTTCTTTGTGTGTGTGTGTGTTTGTTTGCTTGAGATTTTTCTTTCTTCTTTCCTTGTATGATCAGGGTTCAGCATAGTAACATGTCTAATGTGGCTTCTGTTACAGCCGATAACTCTTGCATTGGTATATGTTGGAACAACTCTCAAGGATCTTTCTGACGTGACACATGGATGGAGTGAGTTCTCAAAAACTCGTTGGGTAAGTCTGTGTAGCTTATTCTTTTTCTGCCAAGAATTTGTAAATTTTGATTGTATTTGGTACTGTCTTGCAGTGCAATAGTTTTCCTTTTGATAGTCAATAAGTGCCTGAATTATTCACAAGTTAAGTTAAGCATATGTTGATGCTTGCTTTATCTTGTTTTCATCTTATGTTTTGATGTATGTTCCATCCTTTGTTGCTGGGTGCAGGTATTTCTCATCTCAGGCATTGTGATATCTGGTATGTTGAAATAACTGCAGACATGCTAATGAGACCTTTTTTGGGCTTCTTACATCTTCACTTGCCAAATATATCTGTTAGAACTGAAATTGTTCTCTAAGTTTGATCCTTTATTGAGTTGGTTTAGGAAATAATTGAAATAAATGCAAAACTACAAGTTATCGGAAATAATTTGAAATACATGCAGAACTACAATTTAGAGGAGATAATTTTGATCTCTCTCCTAAGGTGGTATTTTAGTCTAATTAGGGATAGTGGTTATTTTCCTTGCTTGAGTAGGATTCCATTTTATTTTATTTTTTTGACTAGGATTCCAATTAGTCTAAGAATTTATGTTTTATTTATTTATTTATTTATTTTTTATAATAGAATGACAGAATTTCAGCCCTGAGCCATTATTTAGAGGTTGTGATGCCTTCTACCTAGAATTATTTGTAGGAGCCTTATTCCAGGGTTTAATTTCTATCCTACATCAAGTATGAATCTTGCTATTACTATTAGTGTTTCTTTCCATTTAGACGGGAAATGGTATTTTAGTACCTTGACATTGAGGTCATATGTTCTCTAGGACATTGGAGTTGATTGATTTTGGCTTTAAAATAGTAACTGCAAGATAAAACAATCAGATAAAAAAAAAAAAAAGAAGAGACGAGAATAGAAAGAATTAACTGAGCAAAATAAAATTGGTTTATTCTGAAACATATTTCTTCGCACCTTTAGAGCCTTTTATCGTTTAATACCATCATCCCTGCTTAAAACTGAGTTAGCAGGTTAAAAGTTGGAATACAAAACTAATTTTCTGGCATCTGTGCAGTAATTTTAATGGTTTGTGTTACCAAAGTCGCCAAGGCCGCATTGGACAAAGCTTTGGCCGAAAATGAGGATATGGATTTCGTTCTTGGGTCACCAGAGTTGCCGATTGTGGCTGAACCGCCGGTGGATCTCAATCAGTCTCTCATAATTAAAATAGAAGGCACCGACGACAGTCATGAAAAATAGATCTCATATATATGTGTAAATTCTTGCTCCACCAGCCTCTTATTGCAAGTTACGGTTCTGCTTCATGCTTTTAACATATGGCAGTTGCCCTTTGTGATCTGTACAGTTGCATTATTCACAAATGTAGTAGCTGATTAAACATCTGAGGATGTTTTATTATATGTATGTAGCTCATCTCTTCAATTAGAAACTAATAAAATTATCAATCAATGAATTCAATGCCTCCTCTCTCTCTCTCTCAGTTATCGGTAACTGTTCAATTCAGATAGATGAAATGTTTTAGATTACCGCGAAAATGATCCGCAGCGGGTATCTTCAATATCTTGGTAATTGTTGGAGGACATAACTGGAAAAAAAAAAAAAACGGTCGGTCGGAAATGAAACAACTGAAAATTAAAAATATGCTAATATTTATTGAATATTCAATAAACAAACAGCTACTAAGTACCTAGTATTACATGTGATCGTTAAATCTTATGCAGTGGCCACCTATTTCTTGAATTCTCCAAAAGTTATTTTAAGTTGTTGGAAAATTATCATTTTCATTTCAAAATTTGGTTTATGTATGAAAATATCAAAAATTTTGAACAAATTCAATTTTATATTCAAAATTTCAATCAAATATATTAATTTATCCCGATTGAAATTTTGACTGTAAAATTACATTTAATAAAATTAGTATATTGACTTAAACTATGGTGTAAAATTGAATTTGTTTAAAATTTTTGAATATTTTTAATTCATAAATCAATATTTGGATATACAAATGATAATTTCCCAAAAACTTAAATTACTTTTGGAGAAGTCCTTATTACTAGCAAGTGCTTATGCTTTTCAAGAAAGAGGAGGCCAATGGCTAGAAATGGAGAGGTGGCTGCAGCAGCAAAGGAACACTGTTAAGTTACTCTCTACTGCTAATGCAAGCTTTGTTGTCTTGTTAGTCAGCGTTAATGATTTTGCTTCTCAATTGTCTCCCCAGCTCCACTATGAGCACAGATCCTTAACAAATTAAACTTTCATATTTAATTTTGCTTTCAATCTTATGCAGCTATAATCATATGTATTAGAATGAATTTCTTCAAGGAAAAAACAAAACAAAAATGAGATGTGTACTCAGTATCATGCATGGCTAAGTTATAGCTTTACAATTCAGTTAATGCCATGCTTATAGCCTGAACTAGAGCAGCAGCAACAAAAGATGAGCATTGATGGCTGATTTTCGTTTCAGGGATAAATCCGGAATCTCGTTCCTCGAATAATCTTTCCCAAACTGTGAATTTGTTTGGTTTGTTCGGAACCAAAAATAAACTTAGCAGAAAAATGGAAAATACACAGATAAGAACAGATGATTTAACGTGGTTCGGCGGAATGGATCCGGCCTACGTCAACAAACACAAAGAAAGAGAGTTTTTATTAAGTGGTCGGGTTTGACCGATTAAGGCTAAAAATGACTATTATATATGTGGCCGACCTCTCTCTCGTACTCCCTCAAAGAACATATTTTTTTATCTCTCTTACAAGTTTCTTGAATGAAAATAGCTATCCCCATACAATAAATTTCCAAGCCCTTTATATACTAGGACAAATTCTACTGTTACACTATCATCGTGACGTCAGCAACGTGAATATGGCAACGCCGAATGTGCTCTCTTCCCCAACTGCTCTGCCGAAAGTAGCTTCTGCCATCTGACATTTCCTTAAAGCAAACTATTATATCATCTACCATACGCTACCTCCAGCCTGTAATCTGTCACGTCAGACCTCTTTGAAATGTGCAAGTTCCTATGTAGGGCTTACGTCACTTGATCATGATCATACCATTATTACCACTTCGGACTGCCCGCCCTACCAGGTCGGGTCGACAGAAGAAACAACTGTCTTGACTTGATGAGCCACCGGGTCGGGTCGGCATGATCAACAACTTTCCTGGCTTAATGAACCACCGGGTCGGGTCGTCAGGATCACCTCGGGTCGGGCTTCACAGATGCTCCTACTACCGAGTCTGATATTTTCTTATCAGGTCGGGTCGGACCACCTCGGGCCTGAACACCTTGGACCTGACCACCTTGGGCTCGGGTCCCTCTGTCTGGCTTCTCATCATTTGAAAGAAATTTGGATCATCTGTTGAGTGCAAACACCATCTTATTCTTCCTCGAGATTCCGACTTCTTGGGGACCTAAGAACCACCATCAACAAACTATTTGAGATTAATCCAAAATAAAGAGTGATTAATTGAAAATTAATCAAGATGGCTGAAGTTAATATTTCGAATGGTTGAAAATAAAAAATTAAAAAAAAATCATTCAATTATGATTGAAAAATGATAAATAATCATAAAGTTTAGAGAAATTAATGAAGTCTTTAAAGAAAAATAAGGAGGACGGAAAGAAGAACAAGAAGACATATCTTTCTACAAATGGACAGATTTTAGGTGGGATTGGTTAAATGGATTTTTTAAAATTTAGTTAATAATCTTGTAAAATATATTATCCTCTTCGTATAATTTCATATGATTGAAATAAACAATTAACAGATTTATTAAAAATGACCCATCAAATCTATACATTATTTTTTCTGTGGTAGTTGGCAACATTTTTTCGAATATTAATTGAAAAATAAAAACCACCAAAAGAAAAGCAATAAATTAATCATAAACGAATCGATAAGTTCAAATTCGTCTTTGAATTCTCGAATCGAATTGACTATTCATTAAAAGATTCAAATTTTCCAAATTCACATACTCTTTAATGCGAATCGAATCGAATAAACAAGTCTTAGATCAGAATTGCCACTCCTAGGAATGGTGAAGTTCCGAGTGTCACCTCATTCCTAAGAACTAGCCATACTCTGAACAGAAACCAAGTAACAACTAAGAAGCCCTCATTGACAGTATTCCCTTATTGAGTCAAAAAGAAGTTCAAACAAGTTCATCCCGCTTATTCATGAAGTGATCATCAAGACGATACAATCGTGGCATATGCACAGCTCATACGAAGCCTGTATTATGAACTCATATCTGAGCTAATAGGAAAAAAGTAGTTAGAGCATCTCCAAGGACTTGGATATTCATACCTAGATCTAAAAAGTGAGATGAGACTTCTGTATGTAGCAACGTATCCTACTTAAATTTCAGATGACCACATTCTTTAGATTTAAGACGAAAAACAATGTGCGTTTCTAAAAGTCAAAAAGCAAGATAAGATATGAAAGACACATTTGTAACAATTTGTTGAAATTTATTTAGCAACATGAACTTTAACACAAGAGCTTAAAATACAATTTAATGAATTAATCGGATGATCCAGGGAGCATATCTGATTTAGAATCCATATCAGCAACGAAAATTTTTGTAGATCTGTTGATAAGTTGTACTGAGGAGATCACCATTTGCTCCCCACTTCTTGATGGTGAGAAACTTACACACCCTTATTAAGCTTCCTTATGCCTTAATTCTCCAAGCCTTATGAAGCCATTTCCTTATGCTTCTATTTCTCTCTCTTTTCTTTAATTTACTTATGATTGCTCTCGGCAATCTCACACACACACCCCATATGCTTTATGTACATATTATATATAAAGATGGTGATGGGATGTGAAGCTTATCAAATAAGCTTCACATCACATCTAATCATGTATTAATAATGCATTATTTTATAATAAAGAGAGAGAAATATCAAGAGTAATCATGAAGCTTATTGAGTAAGTTGTATAGGGGAGTGATGGTAAGACCTTAACTCACTAATTTATGGAGTGTAATGGACTCACCCATCAAAAGCCCATAACAATTCCAGACCCCGCTCTAATATCCACACATCAAATAATATAGAGTGCAACCCACTTTATTAGATCAAACAATTGAGCTTCACAGTTTCTATTAAAAACCAATTATCTTAGCACTTTATTAAAACTTGTATCACAATTAATAGAAGCCCATAATTAGAATAAAATATTCTAACATTCTCTCACTTGAGCGATATAAACTGTGGATGTTTTAATGTTAAAAAAACTTTATGGATCCAAAATTGGTTCAGAAAAAACTCTAGTAAACCATTCAGTCCAATAAAATCGTAGATATAAAATCATGGCGGTACCTACATTATAATGCAACATAGTCATTTTCATGGTCACATATATCAAACAACCTTATCAACATGAACAAGATTAGGGGTGAGCATCAGTTCCGGGTCTACCCGGAACCGGTTGGAACCGGACTGGAAATTCGGGTTTGGAACCGGAACCGGTTGTAATCGGTCCGGTTCTGGTTCCAAATATAAAGAATCGGTTGTAACCGGTTGTAGGCATTGCATTTTCGCATGTGAAACCCGATGATGAGTCTCAGTTTGAGGCACTACCTTTTTAGCTAAGGATATTGCGGGAAACGGAGGTCGGAAGGGGAAATTCAGAATAAGTACGTCATCAAGTTCATTTCACAAGTTCACTGTCTTCGTTAGTGTTGCGTTCGTTACTTCGTTCGAACTTCAGGCAGATTGCGGACGTTCGTGCAGCGTTCGAATTGGCGTTCGAACGGCGTCGGTGTTTCTGGTTTTGCTGCTAGCCTCGCACCTCAGCCCAATTAGCCCCCCAAAGCCCATAAAACACATCCCAATTTAATTAAATTAAACATTAAATATTAAATAAAATATTTAAACCATTTACCAATTAAATAAAATATAATCATACCTAATAAAGATAAATCAAATATATTAACTTCCTAACTAAACAAATCACATACTAAATTAAAAAGATGTCATGCCTAATTAAAATCAATCATAACAAATTAAATATTTTGTATTCCTAATCTAAACCAAATTTGTCTCCCCTCAATCTTTGACTTTCCTTGCTCAACACCAAATCATATCTCTCTTTAATGCCAAAATCCCTTCCTTGTGAGACAATGTGAAGCCCTAGCCCTTCTCTATATAAACAACCCCTAACCTAGCCACCCCTCCTCTGGAATCTCGCTAGCCCACGCCCAAGACATCCAATCCTCTAGCTCATACACTACTCACACGCAAGTCACAGCAAGAAACCTTAAGACATCACACGCCAATCACAAGAAAGATAGCAAATCATTCCATTCATCCTTACCCTCACATCACTGAAAATACAGTAG